>CANXYC010325530.1:0-19545 GCA_948193065.1 Aleurites moluccanus | reverse complement strand
AAGGTTGCATACACTCTATAACTCCATATTTCAAAGGAAAAGACCAAAATAGCCTCAGTTCAACCGAAGCACCTCAAGCACCTCAATTGAGCAGCTTACCGGGAACCATTTTCAACCGGGTTTATTTCTCCAACTATTATTCAAACAAACTAAATAATATCATTTTCAAGTCCTTAAATTCTTTTCTACTTTCAAATATAGTGTTAAATCCATCAAAATCTGAAGGGGGTGTGAAATGACCATTTTGCCCCCAGTTCACCAAAAACTCAAAATTTCTCGATTTTATCCTAACAGCCTTTAAACCACTTCTATGCATAAAATAAACTCATACAACATGCATAACTATCAATTTCATGCATAAATACATAATAATAACATGTTCAAAAGAAAGGAAAAATTTCCCCCATAAGTTCCCCTTTAAGAGTTAGATCAAGTTTAGGCTGAGATGTTACACATACCTATCAGGAACATATTCAATCTTAGAGCAACAACTTCTGTTCAGATAAGGAAGACGTTTTACATCTTGTCTTACTTGAAATTTAGTACATGCCTTTCTCAAGGTATACCTAACTGCCTGTATCTTACCTCCTAACCCATCTACCACTTTTTCTTCATTTAGGAGGAGTTGATAGGCATTTTTTGCTACCTCAGGCCATAGTTCTGGAAACTTAACAAAAAACAATGTTGACATGTAATTTTGAGCATTAAGATCAAGATTATAATAATATTTTTGAAATTCATAGGCATAATTGTCAAAATAACACATGTCACATATTTGTAATTTCATCAATGTCATTAAAGATTGCTCTCTTTCTAATGACTCAGTTGATATTGAGAACCCACAAAATTCTCTTTTCAGGGCATCTACGATGATAACTAGAACCTCATCTATGAGAACTGTCTTCCTAATTTCATCTCTAATAGCGGTTTGAACTACTAGCTGATCCCAAAATTTTTGAGCATTGCCAACCATGGTGGCTTTGAAAAGTTCATAGGTGGCCTCAATTGAGTAGCTACCTGCTTTAGTTGTAAACCTGATCATAGTAATCCACTCATCTATTCTTTCAGAAGCATGATTTTCATAGTCTAGTTTCAGAAAAGCTGCTGAGGTGATAACTGACCTTAATGGATTATCCCTAGGCTGAAATTCTGGTTTTATTCTATGGGGATAATTTGGTTTATATTCTGCCCTCTTTGTAGCAAGAATCTCATTAAATGTTCTATCATCTAAATGTAAAGGAGTTTCTTCCACCAGACCTAGAGATTTTCTAAAATTTTCAGCTACTTCGCTACTTTCTTGATTAGCAACTCTAATATCAGGATCAACAATATAAGGAATTATTTTGTATTTCCTTAATTACAAAATTTCTTTTTCAAAAAGAGGTTTAGAAGTTCCAATAGATTTTTCAAAACTCTTTCTCGCTCAATTGCATCAAGCCTATCATTCACCAATTTTCCTACTTCTTTTGCTAATGCATTTCTCTGTGCTGGTGAATTGCCTATGTTTCCTTTTGCATGCAACTGCTCAAGGAGAATGCTCACTTCATTATGAATATTCTAAAATGAAGTCAATCCTGAAGGATTAGAGTTGACACTTTCCTCTCTATCTTCTTTTCCCATTTTTATCTAGTATTACTGGGTGTACTTTCAATTCTTTCCCGACTTTCTAAAAATGTTACCCAACTATCTAGACCTGGAGAATTTTCCCAAAGAGTAAGAAAAAAATTAATCTTTCTGAAGTGCAATATTTTTCAAATTAAATAATTATTTTTAAGATTATCACTCCAACTTAAAATTATAGAAGTTACTAAAAGAGTATCTTGATCTAAAATGACTAATTGACCAAATATAGGATACTGTTCTTCTAGAAATTCAATTATATCTAATACACCACAATATTCATGGGCTATATTATTTTCTAAGGGAACATTTCTATAAATAGAATCAATTTTAATTAATTCGTCCCTATACTTAATTCTTACACAAACCCAAGAATATTGCCACTATATCAAGAGATGATCTCTTATCTCTATAATCGAAAAGTGTTTTATACTGTTATACACTCTTCCAGAGACTAAAGAATTCCCTCTAAAAATTTCATCCATAAACTAGCAAATAAAATAAATTTTGGACCAAAATGAACAGTATTTTGAAAACCAGAGACCAAAATATAATTAAATAGTTTATTTCCTAAAAATGACTTTTATGTTTTGAAAATTAAAATTTAGGAATCTTATTGTTACGAATTAAAGTTAAAGGACCAATTAAGTACATTAAATATAAGTTGAGAGATTATGAGTGAAACTATCCCTAATAATGTGGTGAACACGTTATTTTTTTACTTATTTTTCTAATAAATTTTATTTATTTATTTATTTTATAAATATATTTAAATATTTAAATATTTATAAAATATTTATTTTGAGTTCAAAAAATATAAATAAATAATCAATAAAATTTTTATAAAATATATTTCATTTTGACATGTTAAAATTAAAAAAAAAATAATTATTTTTCAATTTATCATAAATTATTTAGATATAAATTTAAATTTCAAAAATTCTTAAGAATTATTATTTAGTTACTAAATTATAAAAATTATTATTTTCATATATATTTTCATTAAATAATTATATATATATATATCTTAATCCAAATTAATTATTAACTTAAATAATTTTATTTTCTTACTCACTTATTAATAATTTAATTATTTTTAAAATGTTTATAATATATTTCTTTCAAATAATTTTATTAAATAAAATTTTAATTTTAATTAATTAAATTTAAAATATTTCATTATTTATGTAGTTAAAAATAATAAATTCTTAAAAGTTTAATATATTAAAATTTAATAATAATAATAATAAATAAATAAAATATTACATGTGGTGGACAAACGTTCACCATTCAAAACAAAAGCAATTTACATATCAAAGGAAGAAAGAGCTAGCAGCAAGGAAACCAGTAGCAGGCTCAGGAAACAGAATAAAGTGACGAGATTTCCGAACCAATCCATCACCGACAAACAACCAAATTCCGGTCAACCACCCCTATAATTGTTTCCTGGCCATCAATTTGATATGGAACTAAAGGAATTGACAGATTTTTCTAGAGAGAGAGAAGCTATATTGCGGTTGTCAATTCACCCTCTTCTCTGCTCTTCTATATGTATGGTGGCTGCCATTGTAGTCACCAAGCTGAATCATTTCGATAACCACCTCAAGCTACTCAGTTTAGCGTTGAGGTCTATGACCCACGCCTTGTCAGTAAAGGAAGTCGTAAGTGAACAGTCTCCCTCCCCTGCATCTTTATTCAATTCACCTACTTTCAGCTTTTGAAATCTTTCATCTTGGGTAAGTGAATTCAACTGAAAATTTTTGTTTAAAATATTTTATTGTATAGACTTTAAGGGTGCGGTGCTATACTATTGATAGAACCTTTAGATAATGATATTGAAAGCCAATAATAAATATAGTTACAGATACATTATTATGATATAACTTAATATATATATATGAATAATTACTTGTTTATGCTTAAAGTGGGGGAAGTAGAGTTTATAATATACATACAGAGATGTTAATGACCATTAAAATAGAATGAAATAGAGAGGCAAGTGGTAAACCCATGTGTAGGGAGTTCTAATAAGTAGTTCTAAGATATGGTAGCAAAATTAACAATAAATGAAAATGATATACTACTGTTTGGAATTCAAGCTTATGATAGGACTATCAAGATTGGAATTTGAGTAATAATAGACCTCGAGTAAGTGAATAAAAATATAGTTAATTATAATTTTTACTGTAAAATAATTCAATATATTAAATTTCTCCTGAATGATTCAATATATTAAATTTTTCCTGACATTTCAAAAATACATTAACTCTCCCTAACGAATGTTATAATATATTAATATACCCTTTTATCAAATTTTGTCATTAGTCAACCCTTAATCAATCTTACAAGAATAGTAAAAAGATAAAATACCCTTATCATTTATTTTTAATTCATTACATTTTATTTTTGTTTTAAAATTTTTTTAAGGTTAAAAAATTTATTTTTATATTTTTGATAAATTTTAAAATAAAAAATAAACAAAAATATTTTTTAAAAAATATTTTTTATTTTTTATTTGTTATTTTTTATTTTAAAAAATAATTTAAGAAGAAATTAAATTATTAATTAAATTATTTTTTCTTAAATTTTTTAATATAAATAAAAAATTCATTTTCATATTTTTGACAAATTTAAAAATAAAAAGTAAAAAATATTTTTTAAAAAATATTTTTATTTTTTATTTGTTATTTTTTAAAAAATAAAATAAAAATATTTTTTAAATAATATTTTTATTTTTAAATTTGTCAAAAGTATGAAAATATTTTTTTAATCCTAAAAAAAAATTAAAGTAAAAATAGAATATAATTAATTAAAATTAAAGGGTAATGATATTTTTATTTTTTTACTACCCTTATAAGGTTGACTAACAGTTGACTAACGACAAAATTGGACGAAAGGGTTTAATAGTATATTATGATATTTATCAGGGGGAATTAGTGTATATTTGAAAAGTCAGGGGGATTTAGTGTATTGGATTATTTTATAGGAGGAAATTATAACTAATCCATAAAAATACAATAATTCAAGATTAATAAGATTATTTTTTATTTAGCAATAAATAAAGATTAATAAAATTATATTTTATTTGGTTCTTTTGACATGTAAAGAAATTAAGTGTTATTTAATTTAAAGAATAATAAGAATAAGCTCAATGTCATGAAGATTTTATTTCAATTAAATATTGAATAGTCTCTTTAAGCAAAGTATGTATATATAGTTAACAATATCAATTCAAAAAGGAATTTCCTATTAAGTATGAATTTGTCAGGGAATTATTTTGTGAAAGACTAATTGATGGGCATTATTGTGAAAGGATATATGTATTTGTATGTATTATGAACCAAATTTTGCTATGAAATTAGAATTGATTCAAATGAGTTAACGAATTCTTCATAAAGAGAACTTGGATTGAATTGCAATGAACCTGAAAAATAATTATTAGTTGTGATTAGAGGAAGGGAAAATAAATGTATGCTCAAGATGGGTATTAATTGTGTTATTATTTGTGATTATTGGGTTGGTAAAGCTGATTGGAGCATTTGTGAATTTGGAAAATGTTTTAGTTTAGCGGTTGTATTGTCGAATTTTCGCTAGGATTTTTAGGTGGTTTAGGTATTGCATTTCATGCATTTAGGCTAAGTGCTTAGGATTATGGTTTCTATTCTAATATTCTTTTCTAACTTGTCTCCGTAACTTTATTCCTATTTAGAGATTGTGCTTGGGAGTTTTCTTATAGTCAATCAGTTATGCTTTCAGTTCGGATGAGTGGATAAATATATAACATTAGTATTATTTTTATAATATAATAGATATGTTTTATTTTTATATGTAAAAATAAGAACAAATAATGATATTTTTAAAATTTTCTATAAATAAAATAAGATGATTTATAAGTTTACAACTGAATAAATGACTCTAGTTGCACTCTTTATATATGTCTTTTAATTACACTTTGATGACAGGTGTTAAATAAAAAAAAATATTGTTATGCGCATTCATATGGCCATGATTTTTACTTCCATTTAATGGAATATCAGGATTGCTCCTGTGGCTATCAGGTTAGACAACACGTGTCATAGGATGTCAAAAATTATTAGGATACATGTGTTAAGTACAATGAGAATAATTTCTCTTAAATTTATAGCTTTTGAAATGGATGAAAATTATGGATTATTTTATATAAAATAAATAAAAGGAAAATTAATTATTGAATGAAAATTTTATTTATTCAGCCTATTGTTTAATTATTATATAGATGGTACATAGTTAGTGTCGAAAATTTTATCTATTTCCCTTTGTTAATAATTATTTATTTGTCTTCTCACTAAGTATTCTATTCACTCGTTTATATTTTTCAGTGTCCAGATTCTTAAGCTTAGCAAGTCATAATGATCTTAGCTGTAATTTTCTTACTCATCATTGTTTAATGGAAGTCGGCCAACAGGTTTCTTTCGAATCTTATTAAATTTTTAATTACTATTTAGTTATATTATAAGAAATCCTAAAAAGAATTGATAATATAGTAAAATATTAAGAAATTTTTTGTCAATTTTTCAAGTCATGTCTATCTCTATTAAGAGAGAGACGGCCAAAGGTCAAACTAGAAGTTTATATTTGGGAGCCAAATATAATTGAATAAAATTTATAAATATAAATATTTATTATATATATATTAATAATTACATTAAACATCAAATGTGTCAAATATAATATAAATATATAATAAAAGGAAATCCCAATCCAACAATCAAATTGGAGTTTTGGATATACAAAAAAAATATATATATATCTCATTTGATCTAAATATTAACAAAGAGATAATAAAAGGAAATTCAAATTTCTTAACGAATATAAAAAAATAAATAAATAAAAATTTATTTAATCTAAACATTAATAAGTTATGCATAATTAAAGGATTATGGGCTTTTTTATATATATATTTTAGTTAAAAACAAGTTATGAGCTTATTTAGATATTGAGAAATTAATAATAGTAGAATTAAAATTACATGGGTTTAATTTGGTTTGAAGGAGTCAATTTTTATTATTGGGAGTTCTTGTTAGAAATGAATATATATAGAGAGAGAGATTTTTTGCTGAGGGGGACGGTGGCCTCTGTAAACATATGAACGGTTCTGCCCCTAGAGACGGCTGTGACATTTCTTACTGTATAAATAAACAACCAACTGTATCTCGTTCTAGTGCTTAAGCTGAGTATCCCTCCATGACTATTACTGTTGAACTCACTTGGCAGACATCTCTTCCTCGAATCACACTTTCCAATTCTCGCACTCTTCATTGCGATAACTTAAGTGTACTTCATATGACCATAAAACCTGTCTTTTATGGACGTGCAAAATATATTGATATTAACTATCATTTTATACAGGAAAAAGTGGCTCTTGGTAATCTTATCACTCGATTTTTTGCTTCAACTTTCCAGTTAGCTGATATATTACCTAAGGCTTTACCATGAGCTACGCATATAATTCCTTACGCAACAAACTCGGCCAAGTTTAAAGGGGGAGTGTGAAGGAAATTTTAGTGGGCACTCAATGCATTTCAAATAGGAATAAAGTCAGGAAAATCAATCAACTATGAAAGCTAACCATATCATTCATATCACAAAAATCACGCAAGAAAATCAAGCATGGAGTTATGCAGAAACAACTTTAATAATGCAGAGATAGTTTTGTAAATTAATATCATTTATTCTTATAATTTAGGCATTGATAATGTTATTTTTAAATTAATATTTTTTATATCTAAACTTTATAAATACTATAATAGTGAAGTTTTTCTCTCTCTCATCTACTTGGGTGACAAAAGTTATTCAAATAATCATTTGTATTTTAATTTCAGCCTTGTCATTGGACACTTCATGATTTAAAAAAAAAAACAAAGGGGAAAATCTCCCTTGATTTGCTGGGGTGAGCTCCAACATTTTTCCGGTCACTAAGCTAATCACAAGCCATCTATACTAAAATGGGTTCAATTATCAATGACAGGACTTTGCTCTTTGATTTGGTATTAGGAGCTCCGTGGCCATCTCCATGTTGGTATGTGCATTGAGCAATCCTAGCAAGATTTATAGCTGCTTCTACAAAAGGTTTTGAAAATGGAGTTTCATTATCAACTCTAAGCTCATTCAAATTCTTCCATGCTTTGTCTATCAATTTATTTATATATTCGCGCGCTTGTTTTTCAGAAACTCCAGTTTCATTCATATAGCATGAGATTGAATTTATAGTTTCACCCCGAGCTATTTCAGCCTGAAAAAAATACAAATAAAAAATGAATATAATGTGTTAAGTTTAGTAATGGATTACAAATAAATTTTATAAGAACTTAACAGTAACTAGATAGAATTAACCTTAACTAAGACATACCGAAGAAGTTCCCAAATCATTGGAAAGACGAAAAATAATTGATGACCATTGCAATAGTTGGTGATAATTATGTAAACAATTAAGTGCTTCCTTGGAGTTGTTTTGACCCAGTAGAAAGTAGGTATGAATTAGTATAACAGTTCCTGATACAGATCGCCATGCATTTTCAAGATACTCTTCAAATGATGGTATAGATTTGTTGTAGCTCCATTTTGCTTCTTGTAAAAAGGCTTTGAATAAATCAGCCCACTGCAATGGTTTCAATTGATATCAAAACTACATTACTTTGAAATTCAGAAATCATACTTTCTAGAAATGTTTTGACACCCAATACACTGAATTGAATTGAATTTTTTTTTCCTATTCAATCAAGTTTATTTTTATTTGAACATTTTAGATTTCATTGTTAAAAGAGAGAGAAATAGCCATACTGCTTTTTGTAGGTGAGGAATGACATAGTTTCCTTGATCCTTCAGAGTTTCATATGCCATCTCATTAATAGTGTTGAAGAAAGAAAGGAAACATAATTTCATATAGTCTGGAAGATCTCTCACTGCATTTATATCCCATCTGAAGATAAAGGATTTTCCAGAATAGGATTAATAATCTTGTATTAATATGAAAGACAATAATTTAATATTAATTGGTAAGATTCCCATATGACAGATCATTCTACCACCAAACTATACATACTCTCTCCATATCATAATAAAAATTTTATTTTTTTTTAATATATCTCAATTTAATTATTTTATTTTCTAATTTAAATTACATTTTATTTTAATATTAGAATAATACACTTGTTAAAAGATGTGTTGAAAAATATTTATTAAAACAATTTAGAGATATAAAATATGATAATTAAAAAATTGGAGAAAAATTAATATAATAAATAAATTAAAAATATTAAAATAAATAATAAAAAATTATTTAATAATAATATATTTTATAATTAAAACGTTTATTTTGGTATGGAAAAAATACTATCAAACTAGACATTAATTATAAAACTTTTATGCTTCTTAGTCATTGAACTAACAAATTATTTCATAGAAAGTACATACCTATCAACAGCATCTGTGAATAACTCCAATTCACTAAGAGTACCATAAACATCATATACATCATCAATTGTGGTTATGAAAGAGGTAACTTTTGTTAGTCCTTTACGACAAGAGCTAAATTGAGGTTCAAAAACCATTCCCACTGTCCAAAAAAAGCATTCCATTAGCCTGTCTCTGCTAAACGTCAACTTGCTTGATATGCCTAAATTTTTCCACCACCTAAAACAAATCAAATCAATTAATTATACAAGTAAAAGTAAGTTGTTGCATCTTACATCACATTGCAAACAAAAAATTATTAACAGTGACAATGTATTTTATAAACTATATATATAATTTATTACTGTTTATCATATAAAAAATAGTATATATTTGAAATCTCACCAATGAATAATTTTCTCATGCAATACTCAAAAATTCAAAATTTATTTTTGGTGTATTAGTAGATTGACTGTTATACTATTTCTGCATATTAACTTTTTCTTTGAGCATTTATTCATTAATCATGATTCGAAGTCAAAATTATGCGCTTTTTAAAGAAAAAAAATACTATTAATTCCACTATTTGTTATGATAATCCAAAAAATGCGTTTTTAATTCTTCAAAAATTAATTTTTCTTATAAAAAAGACATACCTTGACATGTCTTTAAGATCGCTCTGAAGAACAGATTGCACCATATTGAAATCTAACTTGGCAAGTTGAAGTAATTTGTGATTTGCATCCTTTCTTTTACTATATGATTCAATGTACCACCGTGTTTCAAGCATAACAATCCTTCGGTTCAATGGAAGTTCAAGAGCATGGCTGATGCTTTCTTTAATGCCTAAATCTGATTCTGATTTTGCCTGAAAATTCTTGAGTTGTATGCTTGTTTCTGCCATTGCCTTATCTAAAATGTCTTCTCCTTCAAATCCAAGATAGGAAGCCTCATACAAGCTTAAAATTCCCTTGGAATCCAATTTTAGGCTAGACAAAATTTCACCCTTGTGGTCCATAAATTCCTTGAAGACATCTTCACATGTATGTCAAACAAAATTAATTACATAGCCTAATAAAGTTAATTAAATTATAACATTTCAAGAATCACTATTATAACTATATTAATACTTAAATCTTACAAATAATATTTAATAAGTGAATATTTTTAGCAATATATTAATTGTATTATCAAATATTAACATCATCAAATTTTTGTAATAATATTATTAAATTTTTTTATTACGGATATTTCATATAAAAATTACATTATTGCTAATTCTCGTTAGAATCAAATTACATGGTGTTTGAATGCGGTTGATAATCATCGGATAAAAATATTTTTTTTAATAAATTTATTGTGACAGCTGTTTAAAGTACTTTTTGATTCTTTAATAAACGGCTCAAATTTAATTTCTGTGATCCAATGGTAGATATTAGTAATACTGACAAATGATGGCTGTACCTTGAGAAACGTGATAACCATGTTGTCTGAGGAGCCTGAAGGTGAGAGCAGATGCGTGAAGAGATTTTTGGGTTTTGTAATTGTAATTACCTTCTTGCACTGAACAAATTCGATCCAGAATTCCCTTTATTTCATTTTCAAAGCGATGACCCAAACCTAATCTTTGGATGTCATCAACCATTTCAAGAATGGTTAACAACTCCACATCTTCATTTTTAATCAGACATCTTACCTCTTCTTCTAGCTTCTTTGCCTTGTCTTTGTACATTTCATCCTACAAAATCCAGAAAATGCAATATGTATATATACATATATATTAAATTCATTTTATATCATACATATACAAATTCTATTTGTGGTTGGGCTATCAGAAAAGATAAGGCACTCTATCCGATTTTATTATATGGTCAAGAGTAATGGATAAATATAAATTCAATATAGCATTTTTTAAAATCTTGAATATGACACTGCATATAATGGTACATATATATTAAAATTTATTGGCTCATATAAATTAAAGTAAATTTATAAGTGAGCAACACACTTGTATAAAATCAATTGATTTTTACTAAATTCAACGCTCATTTATTTATATGTATTTTATATGTTTTGATATTATTCAACATGAAATATATTTTCAATATATCATGTCGAGTGCAACCGAACTTGATCGTGGCCTAATATCAACAGGTCAGTTGATATTTACTCATAAATTAATCAATTGATTGACATTTTTTCATTTTTAATTTACATAAACTTAAACATGAGTCTCAGAATCAAGTCTATCTGAGTATAAAACTCTGATATTATATATAAATCTATTAGTTCGCACACACATAAATTTATAAAAAAATAAATATTAAAAATTGACTAAATCAAATTAAAATTTATAGTTTAATTTGGTTTCAATTTGATAAATAAAGCAAATTGAATATTTAATTTGATTTATAATTTAAACATTTTTTTTATCAATCTCAAATCGAACTCAATCAAAGTTATATATATATATTTATTTAACTTTTTGATTTACAATTTGGTACTTTTTGACATATTGAATTATTTATTTATAATTAGACTAAATAAGTAAAACAAAAGTAAGAGGTATGTATAGTTACCGCATTAACATTGTTTAAAGACTGCACATAATTGTAACTCCATATAGTTGGTTGATAATTAGCCGACTTTCTATGATTTGGCGGATGAGAAACATGTGTGTTTAATGAAGAAGTGGCAAGCCTAGTTATAAGAGGAATATAGGAAAGTGATTTTTGTGGAGAGTTTTGTGTTATAGAAGTGGCAGGGTATAAAAAGGGAGAGCACAAGTGATGATTAAGTGATGCCATTTCCTAAACTTTCTTTTTTTTTTTGTTTGCAGCTCAATTGAATTTAATGAACAAAAGTAAGGTTATAAATAGATGAGATATACAGTATTCAAATGGCTCACGACCCCTTCTATAATTGCTTTAATTGAACTCATTGAATTCATCATGCAGAAAACGTTGCCTGTACTTCCATGCAAGTGTGGAACTTTCAAAAGTTTTTTAAAATTATAATTTTACTTCACAATTTTTAGAAAAAAACTATGTAATTTGATGTGGTCCCCAACATATGAATACATTTTAGTTAGAATTGTTTATATTTGCCATGTTCTAAAATTAAAAATTGAGTTTCACATTTATAATAATTCATACAAAATTTAATAATACCATTGTCACAACGTGTTACTTGCGCACCGCGAATCAACGGGGATCCACACCATTTTAAACGTGGTCTAACGTAAATTTTTTTAAATAAATATCTCCAAGTCAGCCTGAAAATTAAAATTATTTAGATAAAATTTAAAGTTTATGTTAAAATTATAAATTTGATGAAAATTTATGATTTTTTAGTTAAGCTTTTCTTTTAAGTGTCTGACATAATTTTTATTAAAATAAAAAATTATTATATTATCTTAGGCCATAGAAAATTTAGTTTGATTTTTAATCAGTGCAAAAATTAGATAATTAATTATAACTCAATTTGTCAAAATTAAAATTTGTGTTAGAATTATAAATTTGTTATTTTTTTTTTTATAATTAAGCCAAAAAATAAATATTGTCTTTGGTATAATTTATGAAAAAATTTATAAAAAAATTACTTGTATTTAAATTTTCATATTTAAATTAACTATAAAATTTATTAATAAGTTATCCCTTTTAAATTTAGAATACATTTGTAAATTCTATCAATTTTGGTAGGATTTCAATTAAATATATATATAACCAATTCCATATATTAAAAATTCTATATTTTTAATGACTTTTTATTTACAATAAACATAAAAATATGAATTTGTTAATGGATTTCATTAAATTTATAGATTACATTTATGCTAAATAAATTCTAAATTTTTAATAATTGAAAAATAAAGCATTAATTTTTAAAAATTGAGCTACAACGTATCCTTCATTAAAAATCATGAACTCATATAATCATAAGCTTATAAATGGAATAAGTGTTAGAAATATTTTTTACAAATTCATTGGAATCCAAACTCTTATAAATCCTAATCTATTGATGTAGATATTTATGAGAGATCATGTGCAACAAGACTAGGATGTGACTATTCACGTGGAGTCGAACTATACACGGAAAGCATAGTTAAACGAATATTATTTTCAATTCCAATATTATTTTAAACGAATATTAGTTATTTTAAAAAAAAAAAAATTAAAAATTAATATTTTTTTTCATAATTGATATCACATGTAAAATGTGTATGAAATAAAAAAAAAATAAACATCAAATATATTAGGGAATTTCGATTATATTATTTTATTTCCCAAACTCAAGTGTTTCAATGAATGAAAAACTAATATTATCTTCTTCTTTTTTTAAAAATATTTTTGAAAAAAATGAAACTATTAAATTCATCCATCAAAATATAAAATATGATACTTCCTCTGTTGTTTGTTATTTATTATTTTAGAAATTCATCAATTTTTATTTTTAATTATTATTTTAAATTTTTAAAGTAATATTTATTTATTTATTTTATTTTATTTTTATAATATTTAATTACAATATAATAACTTAATTTAAGATAATGTTAAGGATATAAGATTAAATAAATTAATTTTAAATATAATTAATAAATATTTTAATATATATATAAAATCTTAAATGATAAATAAAAAAATAAATAAAAGGAGGATTATTTCAAGAGAGAGATATTATTACCATACATAATTTTAAGATTTCAAGATTTTAGGCACTTCAAAGAGCTGGTCTTTCTTCCTTGAAGTTCATTTTGAGTTGAGATGATATTTTTTCCTTAAATATGTCCTTTCCATTTTTTTTTCATATAATATGTGAAAGTTAAAAGAAATTAGTTTTCATTTATTTGAAACATATTTTAAAAATATACTTTTACTTTATAATAGTGTTATTTTACTACCTCGTTTGATTTAGTTGTTTATACTGATAAGTGATAATTGATAGCTGATAAATGTTTGATAAAATTATTATTAGTTTAGATTATTTATATATTCAATGATTATTAAAAATAAATATTTTTATTTATATTTTTTAATAAAATAATTTAGTGTTTTTATTTAAATAAGTGAGAATTATTTCAAATAAATTTTAAATTAGAGTTTTTATAAATAATAATTGTTTGATTACTTAACAGCTAACAATTATCACTAAAAAAAATAACTAAACAGATTGATACAACTATTAGGAATCAAAAGACTAATAGCTATATTATAAAGTTTTTTCAAATACTCACTAGGTATTTAATAAAATTATTATTAATTATTATTATTAATATATTTAAAGACGATTAAGAATAATATTAATATTTATTTTTTATATAGATATTATTTTTAATAGGGTAATTTAATATTTTTATTTAACTAAGTAGCTTAAAAAATATAAATTATAATTTTTATAAATAATTATTTGAATAATTAATAATTACAAAACAACTAACAAATATATATCACTAAAAAAAAATAACTAAACATATAAAATTGCTCAAGATCAACTTTATTGTTATAAATATATAGATAAATGTGGATGTCCATTCATTTATCCCACTACTCATAAGATAAATGTGAATTTATATTCATTTATCCTACTACTCATAAGTTTTTATAATTAAGTTTAATTTTATTATATTATTTATGTTATAATTTATGGTTGATTTATATATATTGTAACCTATGGTGAAGATGAACCCTATAAATAGAAGTTTATATTATTTTGTAATACACACCAATAAGATAATATAAATCTCTTTCTTTTACATTCTTATTATTGTTCTTGTTCTTGTTCTTATCTTTATTTTATTTATTTTTCATAACACGTTATCAGTACAATTCTCTCCATGACATTTTTGATAGTTTTTTTGTTCAAAAGATTTGAAGATCTTTCTCTTGATAACGTTGAAGTATTTGAGATTTGAAATTCTTTTTCTTGGTAACATTTCAATTCAGGTATTTGAATAAGTAAATTCTATTTTTATACATTATCATTTTATTTTTCGATATACATCTAACATAAATTTTTCTACTGTAATTTTGATATTTATTTTTATATATATTATAATATTTTAGACTTGTTAAAATATAACTTGAAATAAAAAAAAAATGATTTATATTTGTTATTTTATAAAAGTATAAGTGAAAAAAATATAATAATCATTATAATTTTTTTAATTTAATCATGTATTGATAATTATAGTGAATTTATTTATTTTAATATTGTTAAGTTATTTTTTTATTTTAAATATGTTATTTTTTTTATTAAAATTAACTATTAATATGTGGAGAATATTTACAAATAATAATATGTTAATATTTTACATATATCGAATATGCTCCTGTAGTTGTAATATCGATAAAAAAAATTATAAAAATATTATGAATTAATTTCATGTCTTTTGGTTTAATCTCATTTTCTGAAGTAAATGCAATCATATTTAACTGAATAAAATAACAAGTTGTTAATAAAAAATTTATGAAATATATTCTAGTGATTTTATCTCATTTCCTGAAGTGAATGTGATAATATATAACAATAATACTATGAAATTTAAAATTAAACATATAATAATTATTCATTTCATAAAAATAAATAAATATCATAAATATTTATCACCACTAGAAGTGGGATAAAATTATACAGAAATAAGAATAGAAAATGTGGACAAAATTTTTTAAAAATAAATATTATCGATATAGTATAAAGAAAAATTGGTCAAATACTTATCGTATGATAAAATATCTTATTGATATTTATCGAACATCGCAAAAGAAGAGGAAAAATATGAAGATAAATTTTGTCTCTGATAATAATGACTTTAACTATGCCCATATATATATATTGCTCACATTGATGTGATAAATATGTTTTTGAAAATATTAAAAAGGAGAATTGATTTTGATATATATTGTGAATGGTGCGATAACTCGTACAATTTTAAAAATGTCAAATATTTTTCTTATTTGAAAATGGATGAGACAATTATTTCTAGTAAAACAAAAAATAATTGAAAACTCCAGAAGAACTAATATATTATAACTAAGAGGAACAACCTTTATTACATATAATGCATTATTTTCTCCAAAATCTCATAGAAATGTATTAAATTTTAAAGATATTGACAGTAATGGATATCATATTGAGACAATAAATAAAATGAATAAAAAATATTTTCATATTACAAGTATTATTTCAGGTAGAAAAATATAGTGAAAAATTTTCTGTTTTTTTCTCTGATTTGTATTATACAAAAATTAGTGGAATTGAAAAGAATCTTATAGTAAACCAAAAGTTTATATATCTAAATATTTTTATTATTTAGCATGACAAGATATGTCATTTTGGTTTAAAAATAATGAAAAAAAAAAATTAAAAATTCACATGGGAATCCATTAAAGAACTAGAAGATTTTTCAAATCAATTAATTGGTTTTTGGTCAAAAGCCAGATATTTCTCATCTAAGAATTTTTAAATGTGCGGTATATATCATAATTACTTCACCACAACGCACTAGGATGAGTTATCAAAAGAGGTTAAAAATATAAGTTGGATATAAATCTCCATCAATAATTAAATATTTTAAGTCATAAATGGTGATGTATTTACTGCTCGATTTGCATATTGTCATTTGATGAAATAATATTCCTAGCATTAGGGGGAGATAGTAAAAGTTGAGAAATACAATAATATGAAATATTTTATCATTATCTAAATCCTATAACAAAACAATATGAACAATAAGTTCATAAAATAATTTATCTGCAAAAATTAGCAAATCAATTGCCGGATTTACTTGCTAATCTGAAATGAGTAACAAAATCTCATATAACAGCTGTTAATGTTTTAATTTGTATTGTCGTCCTAGAAGGGCAATATATTAATATTAATGAATTTTAAGCACGTTTGAAGCGTGAAAGGCTATTAGTTATAAGGATAAAAATCTTTGAAAGAGAAAAAGAGAAAATAATAAAGATAATTTTATTAAAAATGCAAATACTAACATAGATATACTTCCTGAAAAAATACAGGTACCTGAAATTAGTAAAAATGAAGAGATATTAATGAATTATATTAGTTATGAAAAAAATAAAACCGAAATGAAATAGTTGTTGGCTACTATTTTGCATATATTGTAACACATTTTTATGAATGAAAATGATGATATTGAACCTCAATCTATTCAATAATGTTGAAATAGAATTGATTGGCGAAAATGAAAATATGCAATACAAGCATAATTTGATTCTCTTGAAAAGCGTAAGATTCTCGGACCAGTAGTCCAAATATTAGAAGATGTGAAACTATTAGATATAAATATCTTTTTGTACGAAAAAGAAATGAGAAAAATAAAATTGTAAAATACAAAACAAGAATTGTTGCATAAGGGTTTTCACAAAAATCTGAAATCAATTATGAAAAGATATACTATTCTGTGGTGGATGCAATAATATTTTAATATTTTATTAATATAGCAATGTATGAAAGACTTGATATGTACCTAATGGATGTAGTCACAACTTACCTATATGACTGAATTGATAATGATATGAAAATCCCTAAAGGATTTAAAATGCTAGAAAAATATAATTTAAATTTTCGAGAAATTTATTTAATTAAATTTTAAAGATCTTTGTATGAATTAAAATAATTTGGGCCCATATGGTAAAATCGTTTTAGTGAAGATTTGTTCAAAATAGAATATAAAAGCAATACTATAGAGAAATTTGTATATGAATTTACCATAATTATTGTATATATTAATGATTTGAATATTATTGGAATTCCTGAATAACTTTTAAAAGTAACATATTGTTTGAAAAAAAAATTGAGATGAATTATTTTGAAAAAATAAAATTATGTTTCGATTACAAATTGAATATTTGGCAAAAGAAATTTTTATTTATCAATTAACTTATACACAAAAAGTTCATTTATAATTTTATATACAAAACACATTCATTGAATAGTTTAATGGTTATTCGGTCACTTAATGTGAATAAGAACTTTTTTCAGTTAGAAAAAATAATAAAAAAATTTTTGATCTTAAAATACCATATCTTATACAATAGGCGCACTAATATATTACAAAAGAATGGTGAAATTGATGTTCAATAAATTCGTTCAAGTGACAATCTAACAGATTTGTTTATTAAGGTATTACTTACTGCAACATTCAATAATTAGTTAACAGTATTGAAATGTGACGCCTTAAAGATTTTCAGTGATATTGCAAATAGGGGGAGTTTAATGCTGTACTCTTTTTTTCTTGACCAAAGATATTGTCTCATTGGATTTTCCTGGTAAGGTTTTTAATGAGACAGTATACCATTTGTAATGCAGGAATATTGTACTCTTGTTCCTTCACTAGTTTTTTTTTCTCACTGGGTTTTTACTAGTAAGGTTTTAATGAGGCATATTCTTTATAAAGATGGACTTCTAAGGGGGAGTGTTATAAATATATAGATAAATGTGAATGTCCATTTATCTATCCTACTACTCATAAGATAAATGTGGATGTCCATTCATCTATCCCACTACTCATAAGTTTTTATAATTAAGTTTAATTTTATTGCACCATTTATATTGTAATTTATGGTTGATTTATATATATTGTAACCTATGGTGAAGATGAATCCTATAAATAGGAGTTCATATTACTTTGTAATATACACCAATAAAATAATATAAATCTCTCTCTTTTATATTCTTATTATTATTCTTGTTCTTGTTCTTATCTTTATTTTGTTTATTTTTCATAACATGTATCACATTATTTAATTTTGATTTATTTATGTCCTGTGCCAAGTCAATATCATGTCACACTTACTATATAGTCACATTATGTTACAACCCATTACTAATGAATCTTGTTGGGATTTAGGCCGTTCGACGCAGCGGAAAACAAAAAAAAATCCCAATCCAAAATCTCTATATTGATTAAAATCAAAGATTCAAGATCTTTTACCTTTGTGTTTGAAACTCTTTCTTCACTTGATCACCAAGAAAGGGTTGTAGCAAATCACTATCTTTCCACGAGACGATGAAAGCCCGACTAGTAATCCACACGAAGAACAAACAACAAGCCTTTTTGGAAAGATAAGCCAAAAACCCTTATGTGCAAGTGAAGGGTGTTTCGGCTTGATGGAGAATACAAGGAGTTTGCCAAATTCTTTTGGTGTTTCCTCTCAAGGTGTTTCGGCCAAAGGGATGTATTATGACTTCTTATTGATTTAATTATGATCTCATCATATTTATAAGTCTCTTGATCAACTAGGTTTTAATCTAACGGCTTAGATTAAAATAATAGGTTTAATGACAATAATGCCATTAATAAAAAAGTCAAAAACACTCATTTGACGTTAGACCTATTGATTATATTCTAAATATAATCCTATGGTCCTAATTTAATTAAATACATCATATGTAAATAATTAAATTAGATAATTAATTTAATCACATTAAATTATTGCAAAATCTCCATAATTAAATATATGAATTAAATCT
>CANXYC010325521.1:0-32296 GCA_948193065.1 Aleurites moluccanus | reverse complement strand
TATATATATATATATATATATATATATATATATATATATATATATATATATATGTATATGTTTATTCCACAACTATAAAAGTTCTATTTATGTTATATTTACTGTTATATAGAGACACACCCATATGGTATTATAACAGGACTACCTCGATGGTGTAGCGGGTAATTTCATCGACCGTGTGCACACTGGTATTTATAGGCCCTTGCTAGAGGGGGAGGATGTTCTCAAGCCGTAAGAGCCGATCACTCTTACGTATGGTGGATTAAGCACAAATAGTGTTGGAGTTACAGAATTAAACATGAATGTGCTCTTTCAGTATAATTGTACTTTTCATTGGACCCAATCCTGTTATATCATATGTGTGTTTACTTGTACACCGGATACTTATATGGATATGTATCTGGATACTTACATGGATATGTATCTTGATACTTACATGGATTCTTATATGAATATTTATATGAATACTTATATGGATACCTATATGGATACTTATACAGATACTTATTTCACCATTTATTTGTTATCTTATATTGATTCTACAGGCCATATATGAGCAACCATAGTATTATAAACATCTATTACATTTTTATATATATGGATTCACTGAATATTTTTATACTCATCCCTTAGTGGTTTTTAAATTTTCAGGTCTGCAGTGAGGCACGAATTCCATTGGCATTTTCTATTCTCGCCTTGGAATTGATTTACTAGTGACAGGTAATACTTGAGTCTTAAAGAGAATGTAAATATTTGTATATTAATAGAGTTTTCATGGTACTGTAATGTAAATAGAGGCATGTATGCATGTGATTGTATTGTTATGGTTTTGCATATATATATTATGTTATGTGTGGATATAGTTTGATATACAGATATATGTATTGAGTAGTTATTGGAGATTCAGATAGATCATTAATGATAAAGATATGAGTATTGATGATATAGATATATTGGAAGTATTTATTTGCATTTTTTCAGCTAGGCATGGTCATATATAAAGGAGATGCTGTCGAATTTTTGGCAGATTTATTAAGTCATATTTGAGATAGTTACATGTATTGATTGCCATTTCATATAGTAATTGGGTTTTTCGTGGTACTGATAGCTAAGGCAACACCCATACTCTAGGACCGTCGTGGCTCTTAGGTTGGGTCGTGACACATTGGTACAACTCACTTCCCTAGATTGAGCATTTCAGCTCACCTCTCTATTATCAAGCACCTCAGCTTGTCTCTCTTGTATCGAGCTTGTCAGCTTGCCTCTTTAATACCAAGCTCGTCAGTTCACCTATCTACTCGTACATCCAAATATCTTGACATCGAGCTTTTCAGCTTGTATCTCTATTAAGACGTCCAACTCACCTATCTATTCTAGGCATCTAACTATCTTTATAATCGACATTCTCAACTCGCCTTTCTATTTAGGCATCCAACTTAGAGATGACTTTAGGTCAAGTTTGAAGCAAATTTTATGAAATCTGAGCCCGATCTATTTAAAAATAAAACACTCACCTCAGGCGAGGCAGATATAACAGGTAATATCCGTTTATTTTTTTTCCCTTTAAAAAATATTTTTAAAGTTATTTTCTTGTATGTATATATTCATTTATGTGTTTTTTTAATATATCCATACAATATAATTTATATTTCATATAAAAATAACTATAACTAAAAAATATATGAATTAAATATAAATATAATATTAAAAAAATATATAATCGGGTCAAGTTCAAGGCGTATCATTATGCAAACATGACTCAAGTTCAGATTAAAAAATTCATCCTTTGTCATTTACTAAACAGAACGATAGGATCAATTGGGTACCTAATGAGACAAATAAAATTGTCATCCCTAATATAGCTGCCTTAGAATCAAGCTCCTCAATTTCTATTCAAACATATGGCTACCTCCATATCGAGCCTCACAACTTATTCCTATATTAGCTTTTAGTTTGACTCTCTCATATGCAGAGTGGATAAGTATTGACATGCTCAGATCACTTGTGTACTCTTTTAGTTTGCTCCTTGATGTGCTCATATCAAACTAGGGAGTGGGTTGAATTTTGGGTTGAAATAGAAAAAGCCACAAGGGATATATCTCATTTACATTTCAAATGGGCTTAGTCTTTAAGCTCCTTAATCATCGATGCCCTTTGTTTTGGCCTAAAAGGACTTACAAGTTCCTTCAAATGCTAGACATATAAGCGGCTCGATAATAAAACAACCTATATCCCTCATAAAGATGCTCTAACTTGAATATAAGTACCTTGCATAGCTCTTCCCTAGCAAAGAGCTCTAATGAGACATTCACCTCTACAAGAACCAAAAAGGGACCATTTCTTCTTCCTCTAGATTCCTTTATCTTTAAGCCTACTAATTTATGCATTGAAGGCTCACAATCGGGTAGAAAGTTCTTACTCCATTTTTTTTTATCTATCTACAGTCTACAAGCTTTATTTCATTATTTTCATACTAGGGATTCTCTAAAAATGAAATGAGAAACTTTCTACCACAATAATATTTTTCATGTCCTTATTTGTATTTTACTCTAATATTAAATATTTTTAAATATTAAAATATAAATACCTTGCAATCAATTGTAATCAATTACTATCATAGAAATACAAGCTCTTTCAAATGCTAGAAATACAAACTGCTCGACAATGAAGCAACATGTATCCATTGTAAAGATGTTCTAACTCGAATATGAGCAGCTAGCAAGGCTATTTCTTGATAAAGAGCTCTAGTGAAATTTTCACCATGGAGAAAGGTGACTCATGTCATAACAAAACAATGAACACGATACACAAGTATATGCATGATGTCAGAAAACTGATACAAGAAGAGTGACTTGTCTCATCAATTCAAACACATCTCCTTCTCGCTATTAGAAGGCTACTACTACTCTGCCTATTCCCATCTTTCGGTCTAATTGAGTTAGAATAAAAGGAAAAAACACGAACTCAAACAAGTGAACTTTATTTCACTAAGAAATTCTCAATAAGAACTAGGAAGGGACCAGTTCTTCTTCCTTCAGATTCTTTTATTTTTAAGCCTATTAAGACATCGAAAACTTCTAGCCAGTCATCCTTGAGAAGCTCCTACTCCATTTTTTATCTATCTACAAGCTTTATTTCATTATTATCATACCAAAGATTCTCTAAAAATGGAATTAAGTATTTTTTTGCAACAACAATATTTTTCATGTCCTTATTTGTATTCTATTCTAACATTAAATATTTTAAATATTAAATTACAAATATCTTGCAATCAACTGTAATCAATTACTATCATATTGAGCCCTATGTGACAATCACCATCGACCACAAATTCACAAAAGAAAAACAAAATATATATTCTATCCATAAAAGACATCAAAGTTGATAATTCTTCTTCTTCTTCTTCTTTTTTCTCTTTTTCAAGCCCCCAGCTCCCCAGGGAATGTTGTTATAGTTAAGTGTTTTTCTCTAAAACAGAGAGTGCAGGCGTCAAATAGTTGTTGGCTTTGTCAGGCAGATGTGCCACCTGCATGAAATAAAGAGATAGATAAGTGATTCAAACTTAAATAAAAGATTATGCTTCTTATGTTTTGTTTAATATTATTGACTTGACATCAACATTAAAGAAGTATAATAGGAATAGGAATGATAAAAATGGTAAGAAGAGACACTATTCATATTAAAGCGAGTCCCATTTCTCTTGTTAGGACACTTCATTCATGTTAGATACATTTAATGGAACCCTTGTTCCGTTATGAGCTGTTCAGCAGATATGGACAACTTTATAGCAGGGGAACATATTTTTTTCAAGGGTTGGAGAAGTGGTGAGTCGAACTTGGATTTGTTGTCCAAAATTTACTATTAGACTATAATTTGATGTGAATTTTTTTTTCCAATGTAACCAAAAATTATATATATATTTTTTTGAATATTTTCAGTTCAATGTCAGATAAATTAAGGAAATGATCAAGCGTTTCATTTTTCAACATTAAAAGGATAAAATATGATCCTTACCAGCTCATAGAGCTCCCTCCCTTGGTCAGCAACATATTCGTAACAAACCTGCACGTGATTGAAGTCAAGTCAAACCCTATCCGACCCAGCTCAAACTGATATGCAAGTCAAACAGATTGCTACTCACATCAAAGCTTTTGTTTCTTGCTGTTGGATCATGCAATGCCTTCACACAGATATCAGCCACATCGGCACAGCTAATGCCCTAAATAGAGAACAATTATCAAGACCTGATGTAAGTATAAGTATGTTCTCTTGCTTCTGTGGAAGGATATACAATTTCATACCTGAGAAATCCTGTTTCCTTGGTCAAATATGAGTGCTCGTTGGCCACCAGGCTCTTCCTGCGAGTGGAATCCTTAATTATTTTTCTCCATTTTTTATTACATTTCTCACAAGAGATTTTATTCTTGACAACAGCTTTGCATCAATCTATTTTTCCCCTACCTAATTAATTAGTGATCACTGAATGTCACATTCACAAACCCAGCAAACCTTTAATAGGAGATTAATTACCTTTAGAGGACCAGGGCGAATGATTGTGTATCCAAGGCCTGACCGCCTTAATGAATCCTCCCCAGCCTAGACCACATACACCAGTTAGGTAATAAAAGGTATTAAACTAGTGAACTGATTATAAAATAATTAAAAGCATAACAAAAGACTAACCCTCTTTGCTTTCAGAACTTGCTCCCTTCTGGTAGGTTCTACTCCTAATCCTGTACAAGAGACTAAGACAAAGTCTGTTTCTTGCCCAGTCTGCACAATTTTGATTCCATTCTATTAAAAATAGGACACACATTAAGCACAAAGACTTTCGACCTCCATATAAAAGAAGTCAAAACAAAAATTCTTGCAACACAATCCCATGCACCGAAAATTTCATAATCTCCACATTATTAAGAAATATAATCTGACTTTTGCAAATGGGAATTCAGACATTTATTTAGAATAATAGTCATGGTGCTCTTTTGGCTATGTGTTCCTCACTTCTCTCCCAAATTGGCCCATGCCTATGTATTGTTTACTATGAAAAGTGACACATTCTTCATCCCTCTTTGATATATATATATCCTGGCATGCAAAGAACGCAAGTTGATAAAATAAAAAAATGAAGTTCTTCATGCAGCAAAGCAATGTGACTTACAGGCAAGGCCTTTATATATTCCAAAATGAGCTTAAAGCTTCTCAGATCCTGCTTTGCTCCTGCAGGTCCTTCAACAGGTCGCTGTAGCAAGGATGTCAAATAGAATTAGAAAAGCCACAAAAAAAAAAAAAAAAAAAAGTGCAGACCCATCAGTTGCATAAGTTGTCATCTGTATCAGGAGAAAATATTTTCCTTAAGAGTACACCAAGAAACTCTAAAAATCATTTTTCCTAGCAGTCCAAATAATCCAATAAATGTAACTAAATCATCCAGCTAGCATCCCATGAAAAATTCTTGTTTCTAATGCTAAGACCAAGATAATGAGAATGATAATCACAATTAGAAATATTTCATCAATAATTCTGTGAAGAAAATCCACGGTTTCATGGGAGAGGGAAGAAGAGTCGATAAAGACTGATTTGGCAAAATCGTAAAACAATCTCATACTCATAATTGTCCTAAGCAATTAGTTTGAAATGACTTTGTCCCCTCTTTAGGAAGTAACCATTCCTAATGGTTACTTATAATGGCAATACTAGCTTTAGCGAGAAGTTATGGCCACCATTTCTGAATGTTGGTGTACCATAAAATCCCATTCTGGGGAATGTTATTCAAGGTCTGCATCCTTTTCTTCTCAATTAAGCAACACTAGAACAAGGATCAAGTGATGGACAAACCTGTCTTCGTGGCTCAAACCGTAAGGTCAATGTGTGTACGAGGAATGGGTCTAATGGTGGATCATCTGGTTTCACAGAGCGGAAGGAGGAAAATGGCACTCTGACCTGCCATTTAAAAAAAAAATAAGAATAGAAATCAGATTGAAATTTTTCGACATATATATCCCAATAAAAGAAAAAATGACAACTAGAGTGGTAGCGCCAAAACCACAGCTTTTTGAGTAAGGCAACACATATCTTTACCCTACAAAATCCTGCTTTTGTGATAATCCTCGCAAAGTACAATTTGCTTTGAGTTGTATCAGCTGAAGGACCAGCTTCAAGAATTAAAACATAGGACCTTCCATTACCTCCAACAGAGAGGACCAGACCTTCATACCTGACCACAGAAAAGTTCATTATAGGAGCAGGATAAGCACTCACAGTGAAGGCTAAAAAAGACTAGTAAGAAAACTATTAATATCTGCTCCAGTAATGCCAACGGCCATTTACATGTTAAATATCATGTACCTATCAAGAGTGTAACCCAGAGGAAGTGATAGCTTTTTTGACAGTTCAACATACCCTCCTCTGGTGAAAACATAACCTTCAGTGAACATGAAAAACGGAGAGTCAAGTAAAGCATATTTGGTAGATGTACCTTTTCCTAACAAATTAACGATACTAATATGTTTGAAACGTAAAAGCCCCTCTCAAGTCCTAACTTTAGCTGCTGAAATTGGACGCACGCGCACATCGTAGGTTCTCTACTTACCTGAGAAAACTGCATCACCAGTCTCTGTGAACTCAAATTTCGCATCCATTCCTGCATCATACTTTGAAGCTATAGCATCCTGAAAATAAGCTCCTTGGCGGACTTCCCACCCATTCAATGAATCTGCAGATTTGAACTTTGCAAGCAAAAGCTTGCTTTTGCTGCTTTTCCCTGCTCGGAGTTGTGCTAGTTTGTTGTTGTAGTCCTGCAATGTCAAAATAAGCAAAAAAATGATTGCAAAAATGAAAAATATTTATTTTTGTAATAAAAGGAATGAGACATACCTGAAATGCTTTGGTAATATTGGAAACCCCTTGGTAATCAACTCTAAATAGATCGCCGGTAATAGCAGAACGAGCGGTAGCACAATAGATAATTTTATTGCAGCCTTCGACAGCAGCCTTGAGGGTGGAGGGATCGCCCACGTCCCCAATTACAATCTCCACTGACCTCGGGAGCGTGTCAATCACCTCCTCATCGGCCTTCCTTACCAAAGCCTTGACAGTATAACCCCTGAGCATAAGCTTTCTAACAACAACGCGGCCAATGCGACTGGTGCCTCCAATCACAAGCACTGTCGTATTCTGGGCACCGGGGATGGCAAACTCGCACATTGGGCCCTCCCTTATGAGCAATGCATCTAATGCATCCTTGTCATCCGCACGTGTAGTCCTTGATATCTGCCCCAACCCAGAGAACTTCCTCCACACCTCGTCGAAAATCTGCCTCGACTTCCTCCCTAAACCTACCGGGTTCACATCCTCCAAACTTAGGGACTGCTTTTGCGCTCCTGTGGCTTCACTATATTCCTCTGTTTCATTGTTTTTCTTGTTGCTGGTGGCTCTCACTGATATGGATTTGGAAGATGGGAGAGCGATGATTTTGCGACGAGAGCTGAATTGGAAGTGATTGCTGTTGCTCAAAGCGGCACTGGTTGCTGGACTTACACTCGCTGATGCTCTCATCTTGGCTTACTTGATTATGCAGCCAAGCAATCAACTTTTTTCCTTCTCTTTTCAGTTCTTCATTTATTTTTCCCTAATTCTTGGATTAATTTAATTAATAAGATTAGAATCATATTGGATAAGGCTAAGACAATAACTGGATCATCTCGAAAGGCAATTATAACTAGTCTTTTATCAACAGAAAAAATATAAAAATACTTGAGAATGGGTGGTTGGTGTTGGTGTTCGAGATCAACTCGGGGTGGGTGGGTTTGGACAACCACACAACGTGATCTTGGGTTTCTGCCAGCGAGAATCAGAGCTCACAAGCCTGCCACGTCGTCTCATTTCTGTCACAACTTTCAGTGAGGGAGAAAAAAAAAAAAAAAAGAAAAAATTAAGGTTGCCAAATATTGTATACCATAATTTATATTAAAATGATGTAAATAAGAAATAAGGTATTTATATCATGGAAGCATGTCGGCCCTTTTTTTTTTTTTTTTTTTTTTTATCTCTGACTCAATTCAATTTTTAATAATATTCAAATTAAATCTTAAAATGCGTCCCTTCACTCAACATATTCTCCATTAGGAACAATTAGAAAGTTATGTGGACTAAAAATAATTACTCAATTATTATTTAATTTTTAAAATTTAAACTAACAAATTAAAATATTTTATTTTATTTTATTTTTTATATTTTAAAAATTTACTTTAAATATCCTAATACCTAAAATATTCTCATTTTCTCAAATTTTTATACTTTTTTTTTTCATTTAATTAAAATTGTAATATTTAAAAATATATATGATTTTTCGTATGAATTATTCACATATAATTTTTCTTATTTAATATATTTTTTGTATATTTTAATTTAAAATTAAAATAAATAAAATTACTTTTTATTTAATTAAAATAATTATTTTTTATTTAATTATTTAATTTTTTTTTGTTTATGTATATTTAATTAAATTAAAATAATTAAAAGAGATAGTTTCTGTTATTTTTTGTATGTATAGAAGGCCCTTTTGGTCATTTTCCTAAATTTTCAATCTATTTTCTTTGATTTTCCCTTAATTTTAGTAAAATAATAAAAAAAGACATTGTTTATATATAAAATAAAAAAGAAAAAATCTATTTTTTAATTATTTTAATTTTAAATAAATATATAAAAAATTGATTATTTTATTTACTTTTATTTTTATATTAAATTTTAGTAAAATGGTCAAAGGATCTTGTATATATATAAAAAAATAAGAGAAAAAAATATCTATTTTTGATTATTTTAATTTTAATTAAATATAAAAAATATTTTTTTAAATTAATATATAACAAATTAATTAAATAATTAAATAAGAAGAAATTATTTTAATTAAATAAATATTAATTTTAAATTAAAATATAAAAACAAAAAATAAAAAAAATTGCGCATGAATATTTCATATAAAAATATTTATATATTTTCAATATTTAATTTTTAATTAAATGAAACAAGCAAGGAAATATAAAAATTAGAAAAAATAGAATATTTTAGAAATAAAAATATTTTAAATATAAAAAAATAGAGAAAATGATAATATTTTAATTAATTTGGTCATATGCGGTTCAGAAACTGATTCTAACCGAAGGTCTGTTAAGTGAGGGAATACGAAGAGTCCATCAAGTGAAAGAATGTGTTTTAAAATTTGGATAAAGATAGGTTGATTGAGGTTGCCAAAAAGGCCAAAAAGTAATACGCACTCTTTTTTAAGCTAATTTTTATATATTTAAATTTTCACAAAAGATAAGAGGAATTCAACATAATATATGATTAAATTTTAATAATTTAATAAAAAAAATTTATATCAAGGATAGGAGGTCATTGCCTCTAGATTCCTCTTTCCGCCGCTAACAACTTCTCAATCATTTATATATATATATATTTGATAAAGAATCATTTACATTTACATTTTAATGTTTTATCCTGCAAGCAATGTTTATCCTCGTACCTTCGTTTTTTCATTTTTTCAAGATATATTATTATATACAAATCATATATCTATTACTTTAATTTTTTTAAGAAATAAACATTATATACAAGTAACGTCTATTACAAATGGTACAATATCAAACAAATTTAACAATTCACATTGAACAAAAATAATTCTCTCATACATATCCACTCACGCATGCTGTGCATAATGGCTTTGAAATAAAATAGCACACATTTTCGTTTTTCCTTTTATTTATTTTTTACATTGCTGATACAATACATGAAGAGAAATGTAAATTCTGCATCCCATGTCAGTCACTACCAAGAACTAATAGGAGGCTTTCCGGAATAAATAAATTACAACCCTTCGTGGATTAGTTGTATTGTTAGAGAGCTAAATAGCTTACCGGCAGAGTCAAAAGTACTCGAGGCAAACGAATTGCAGCAGTTATAGAATATACTTATTTCTTCCAACTTTAAATAACAAGGCATTCTACAAAAAGATGGTCAAATATTTTAAGGTGGAAATTAAAAAGATATGGAGCTAAAAAATAAAAAAAAGAGGGATTCAAAACTAATCTCCCTCCATCATTCCTTTCTTAAAAAAGAACATTTTAGACAAATTAGAACAATTATAGTACACTCGCCACCAAAGATGGCATTAAACAGATACAGAAGGATATTAAATCAAAGAATCACCAAATTGAGCCACTGACTAGCACACATCAGTAATCCTATACTCTCGAGGGAAATAGTTAGCTGCTGATGAAGAAGTGGGCAGCCTCGATCAACAAATTTCATTGCTCCTTTATAGGGAAAGTAAGCCGTGGAGACATGAATGAAAAAAATTGTTCCCTAACATGCGTGATCATAAACCAATATGCTGTACTACTGTTTGTCTATCCCCTTCTGAACACCTATCCTGCCGCTTTTACTGCACTGCCTCCTTTCAAGCAGTGCCCCAATGGAGCATCAGAAAACCATATTGTCTACTTCCCTCTCTATCTGGAAGCCTTACCTCCAAAACAACCATATTCATATGTACAAATAGTTACCCAGAGTTACCAGCAACCTCTGCAGCTCTCTGTCTCATCATCTCCATCACAGCAGCCCTTCGCCGTGAATCAGACTGCTGCTGCAGCCTTCTCAAATGTTCTTTTAAATCTCTGGATCAACATCATACATTTATGTTAAACAATTCATAAATAAATAAGACCCATAAAATCTGGGGGTCAGGTTGTGATTTCAAAAACTTGTTGATTTAATATGTAAGATTTGAATAATAAACCTGCAACGTGGGACATGGCAGTTGGATTCTTTGCATGCCCTGGCATGAAGTTGCAAGAGATACCACATTTTCTTACACAGAACACAACCTCCAGAAGCACGTGTCTTGCACGATATACCATGCCGGAAAAGCCCCTTCACCTTGCGACAATTTGGATATTGGCAATGTGCAGAACGACATTGAGATGCATGCACCAGAAGATCAAGCATTTTCCTTAGCTGCAATTTCAAATATGCAATTGGATTAGGCCCTAAATAAATAGATAATTTTGAGGAAATAATGACACATTATTATACACTATTTTACTAGTTCCACCTCAATGTGCTGGCCCAATGAAAAACGGACAAGAAATATTATAAAAACTATTCACATTCAGAATAAAGAATTTAATCAAATGCTCAACATTATTCGTCAACAGAATTTTTTTCCATCCGATATTTTTTTTTTTTACATACATTCAATTAATTGTGGTAAGTATATTAGGGGTAAGGCAAGCATAGAAAGTAAATGAGAAAACTGAAATAGCAATCATTAGCAACCCTCACACCTAAAAAATAAGTAGATTTTTCTTTTCTCTCAGTGCAGTAAATATATTGAAAAGGAGTAAAAATTTACCTGGAGAACCCTTAGTTGCCTAGCTTCTTTATTCTGCGCATCACGATCAGCCATGGACGGATGATTTGTCAACTTATGAGGATGATCAATACCCCCATCCTTTTGATAACAAGCATTGCATACATCATAATCAGGACAAACTTCACAGCGCCAACCTTGCCCCGTTTCAATGTCAAGATGACAAATATTGCACGTTGTCACAAAAGCGGGAGCAGTTGGGTTATGGAGATGGTAAAGTACCATCATTGAGGAGTGCTTAGCCCGGCGTAAAGTATCATACTGATAATGATTTCCTTGACAGAGACTCAGAAATGCTTGTCTCGTGTCGAAAAATTCACTCTCAAGAATTTCATCTTTATCCCTTGTATCAGCTGGAACATCGGTAATTTCAACCTGCCAATATTAACAATGGTTCAGTTATTAAGGTGAGGGAGGGGATAAAATACAACAAGCGGTCTTTAATGCATCACTCCAAAAAAGAATCTAGGATCCCGCAAAATTATCCAAGACTGAGCAACTTACCGGATAGAGTACATGTTTCTCCCTCTGATTGACAGGATGTCGCTCCCTCTCTTCACGTTTCTGTTCAACCTCATAACACCTTCAGAAATGGAAGCAGAGACATAAGAACTATTAGAGGCAGCTACAAGAAAATAGATTAAAAATTATTTATCTCATTTTAAATAAGAGCCTTAATTACTAAACTCACAGAACACAAAAGGAAAAAAAAATTGAAAAAGGAAAAAGAAAGGTTAAAAACAAGGACAAAGATCATGAAATTGAATTACTGAAGAAAATTTCAGCATCAGAGAAGACAAGGCAAGTGGCCATTTTCAAACCAAGGAACTAGTGCTCATAAAGAGAGAATTTCAAAGGGCACAAAATCAAAAGGGAAATAGGTTATGGATCAATTGAATATCATGGTCAACAATCTAAAAGATTTTAGCATACATTAAACGTACAGAGTACTGTCTTTAAGAAGTCAAAAGAATGCAGATTATGGGGCCAAAAATAATATACCTATTGTATGTATCAGTGATAAAGCAAGAGCTGTTTCATGGCACACAAGGTCGGACAACAACGACATAATATATCCATGGAATAAATGTATTATGAGGGAAAAAGGATGTGAGACAATACAAAGTATTTATTAAAGATGCAACCACAAAAAAAAAAGTTAAAGCAACATCAATTAAGAAGAGATCTGGCAGAGTTTGTTTAACACAAGACTGGTTGTGTGAGGATCTTAGTGGTGCCAGTAAGGAAGCGTGACAACATGCAAGTATAGTGAACAAGAAGGATGAAAGTTAGATTTGTAAAAAAAAAAAAAGGTTCAGTTCTAAACGTCTCCTACAAACATTCCCGGTAGTATAAATAAAAATTTTCTTAAAAAATGGTAAAAAGGATTCAAACAATCCAACTGCAGTAATACCTAACCCAGTAGCATAAATAACATCTTTAACAGAAGACAATGAAGGTAAAAATGGAAGAAGTCTTACTTATCACAAATCTGAAAATGTTTGCACTGGTTGCAAACCCAACGGTTTCCAGAAACCATTAAAATACAACAATGCGTACAGCAATGCTGTAAATGAACCATGATAAAATCTTCCTTCATTGGGGAAATTGTTTCGCCAAGCTGAAGAGAAAGGTAGCTTGTATGAAAAAATAATAGTAATCATGCAAAACACTAATGCACAGTTACTTATATATATGTTGTAAACTGTAATATACAAGAGGTAAAATTACTTTATGCATTAGTAGCATATCCTTTGACGCGTTACCAGAAAGATCTGACTGACCAGATGCTTTTAGAGCCCTTTTTGTTATGGTCTTTTTGGTAGTTCCCTTCTTGTTTTGTTTTCTGCCGTCTTCTTCTTGGTTAAGCTGATAAATTAAATCCTCTGCAGCACCAGGCCAATAGTCACCATCAAAATACGGCAACCTTGCTGCAGTTACCTTCGCCTTACATTCGCCAGTAGATACAAAGAAATGATCATATAAATTAGTTAGGTCCACCACAATATTTTCCTTGGCAGCTTTTCTTAGCATCGACAAATACCTAAAACCAAAAAGACAATCAAGCAACCCACAGAGGAGAGTCAGATAAGAAAAGAAACATATTTTCACCAGAAAAATAATTCATGGATACATCCTCAAAAGAAGTTAGCCTCACCATTCCCGGAGTTTGTCAGATTTTGGTGTTTTCTGGATTTCTGGATGACAATATAATATGTAATCTTCACCCTTTAATGGAGGGCAAGCCCATATATAGCAGCTAGTAAAACCTCTCTTCTTGCAGTATTCAAGGTATCCAATCTGGCAGACAGAAAAAGGAATAAATGCCAATAGTGAATATGAAAGTTCCTAACTAAATGCTGACATACACAATGCAAAATAGGATGAAAAGGTACTTCAAACTAACCAAAATTTCATGGTAAACAAATGTACGGAGAGCCTCCCCTGTTACTGCTTTAATCTCAGGTCTGAAATACTTCACAGAATCCAGATACGACAGATAGACACGACGCTGATTTGGAAATTGACATTCTGATCCAAATTCTTGGACGTACATGCCAAATAGGCATACCTCCACCCCCTCAATCTTCTGAAACAACAAAATTACCTGAAAAAAAAAATAGTCAATAATCTCTAGTCAAAATAACTATTATTTATGCAAAAACTCAAAGGGGAACAATACAATACTTACAGTCCAAAAAAAAAAAAATAAAGCAAATGAATTCAGTATATATAATGCATACCTTGGACTTATAAGGGAATTCAGTAGGGTAATTATCTTCTCGAAAAATTTCAAGAAAGCGCTGCTTCACATCCAACTTTTTGTCAACTGATGAAACAACTCGAATTACAAGTGCTTCTGCCCCAGGAACCTTAAGATGAAGATTTTTACAGAATTTAGAGTAGAGAAAACATAATATTTTGATGGTTTAAATATCAAGCACTTAAAACAGTTCCCAGGATGGAAGAAAACAATAGGGGAAATTACACAAAAATAATTGACAATTGGCCTAATTCACACTTTGGTTCCTCCTGAGTTTTACAAAAATCAACATTTGGTTCTTTTATGGTACAAAAGGATGTGGTTATACCAAAACAACATTTCTTTTGATTTTAGCCAATAAAGGATCAAAATGTTGGTTTTCATAAAGTTCAGGAGCCACAGTAGTTTATTTTTAGAAAAGGGGGAATAAAACATGCATCAGACCAAATATTAGTCTTAATTATATAGTTAAAATTCTCCTGTTGGATGTAGCACCAAAAATATGTTGTTGGTGAGACAATCAGGCATATAAACGTCTGGAAAGAAATTTTGCTGAACACAAGTAAATTTGCACGTAGCATCAAGGTAAATTTAGAGTATTCAAATATCCACAAATATGCATCAAATGCTGTTGCATGATATTTAGATCACCTCATCATAACTTTTTCCTTGAATCCTGGCCCTCTCCTGTCTTTCCTGCTTCAGCCTCTTGAATAATCGTTGCTCTATGTGGTCACTAAGTATTGTTCTTGGTAGATCTTTGGCCCCAAGAACTGCACTCTGAGGTAAAGGCTTACGCTCTCCTCTTTCAATCTCTTCCATGTAGCAATTAGGGCACGTATATTCCGCTTGCCCACCATCATTTCTTCGACCATTAAATAAAGCACAAATTTGATGTTGCCAAGCTTCACACTTGTCACACTGAACCCACTGCACGAATATCAAAAGACAACAATGTAAGTCTAATTATTCAAGATTATCATGCAACATCATGATAAGAAGACAACACAAAGACACACCCATTCTTCAGTCTCCTCATCATTTTTCTTCTTCTCAAGCCTTGCTTTTGGGATAGAAGTTCCATCGGCAACAACAGTGTCTCCACGAGCCTCATTATAGCATGGAATACAGAAGTAGTGTCGTGTATCACCAGCTCCCATGGTATAATACATTGCATTTCGCTTAATGCGAGCACCACAAGGCGTGCAATATATTGGCGGTGGCTCAAAAGTAAGCTTTTCAACTGCACACAGTTGACAAGAGTTCTCACTCATTGAATGCTCCATTGCTTGGTTCTTTTCTGCCTTTGACTTACTCTGTACAAAGCAAAGCAAAATAAACTATCATTGGCAAAAGCCACTGTAAGTCATAGGCAAATGTTTACAACAATCCAGGAAAATATGCAAATGCAAGCATCCCATTAAGAAAAGAACAAAAATGACAACAAATGCTAGTCACTTAAATATTCTTTCAAAATACATTATCTAATTGTTAAAATAAATATGACTTTCGCAATTCCTTTATGACAGTTCGATGGTACACTTGAAAGATGCATAAAAATGAGCTAGTGTGGTTTATCAGAAAATGCCAAAAGCCTCACATATTGGCTCTAAGTATTTATTGTCATTTTGCGTGTGCCTAACACATAGACCTTACATTCATACAAACACACACATAAAACATGTTCTAGAACCACAAAAACCTAGATGGTACAATATCCAGTGACAGATAATCTATAAATCAAGGCATCCCTGGCATACTTCTAAGATTTAACATAAGCAATTAAGTTGATAATTTAAAAATAAAAAATTGTCAAAACGAATGCAAATACAAAGTCACAGATAGTGTTTAAGCATAGCTTCTAACTTAAAGAACGCAAACATTTTGCCATGTTCTCTGCCAAAGGACCTCTGCAAACAATTCCAATTCATTTTACCAAGCACGAGTATTATATCTTGGATGATGATGGCTCAATGATGATGCAACAGAGTGCAAAAATACACAGCATTATCTGAACACCACTACACATAATATAAACCACTAAATTACCAAAAAAAAAAAAAAAGACAATTCAAAAGAAGCTCAAAATAAAGAAAAGATGTAATATTACCTGGCCAACCCATTGCCTGAGACCTATAATATGCTTTCTAACTTGTTCAGGTGTGAAAAGTTCAGTCAATGATACCCCTTTTATTTTTGGCTTTCCAGACTTGGATCCAGCTGTATTATCAGCAGGCTGTGTAGAAGTTTCTTGCTTGATCAGATCAGTTTCTTTCTCAGCTTTTATGCTCTCTTGCTTAGCTAAACCACTTGACTCATCCCGTACAACAGATTCACCATCAGGCCTTTGGTTGTTAGTATCATCCATGATAGCCTTTTTCTTCTCATTATTATTTGGACTTCCTTGTCCAGAACTTCCAGGGAGTTCCAGCTTTACTTCAACGTACTCAGACTTAACTGGCACAGAAGTGTCACCCTGTTTGTAATCTTGGAGCTGGACATCCTGAGACACATGGGAATCATTGGTTACAGAAGCAGATACAGCAGAACTTTCACTCTCTGGTTTAAAAGACTGGGGGGAATGTTCTATCTTCATGCGTTTTAAGGACGGATGAAGTTCTGAAGTTTCAAGAACTGATAGGTTTTTCAAAATAAATTTAGCTGCATTATCAACGGTATCTTTGGATTTGCTCGAAAAACCAGAATCTGAACCTGGACGAGTACGTGCCCTCATTTGTGCCTCTATATAATTTTTGACAGGAATACAAACAGGGCAACCTGTATCCCTGCAGTGCTTGTTATGTTGAATCAATATTCTGCTATGATGGCATCGAGGATATGGGCAAGGAGATGAGTTGCACCTATCCATATGTCTCCACAATCTTTGCACAGTAATGCAATTAACATCTGAACATTTACCTTCAGGGGCTGAACATCGGCGAGCATGCCGCAAGAACAAGAGCCATCTCTGTTGGTTTCTGAACTGTCGGTCATGGTTGGCATTGCCAGATCTACACATTATACCATTTGAATTTTGGGTATCTGATGTGCTTTTAGGAAGAACATTTTGACCTATAATAGATCCTTCGGAAGCTATATTATTCTGTTGAGCTTCATCTTGACCAGATATTCTCTGACGGAAATCCTCTTGGACATGCTGCTCATGTGACATGCTCCTAGGCATGCCAGATCTCTCTAGCAAATGAGAATTCCATTGACTCTGCAATACTGTATCTGATGTTGTTCCAACAGGAAGGCAGTTAAAATCACTTTGAGATTCTAAAACCAATTGATGTGGATGTAACATCTGTTGCATTTGCTGTGACTTTTGTGTCAGTGATGAACACATGTCATGCTGTCCAGGTGGCACAGGGAGATTTTCAGCACCCTTGGAACGATCATCAACAACATTATGTTGGAATTGGTTTTGCAACTCAGAAATTTGGAACTGCTGAGAGGTTTGTGAGGGCAGAACTTCATTATGATGGTCAACTCTTTGTGAGGGCAGATCTTCATTATGATGGTCAACTCCAGGTTCACGCTTCACCTGGCTACTGGGATTAGATGTCAGTTGAGACTGCTCAAAAGCATCATGCAACAAATGTTGATGCTGCTGGTTTTGCTGCTTTTGTATGCATGATTGTTGAACAAATTGCTGCTGTGGAAACTGATGATGATGTTGCTGAAATTGCTGCTGTTGGTGAGGTGGTATGACACTATCTCTAGAAGGCAATGCAGAATGGAAACTCATCTTTTCAGATTGATCAACTAGTTGGGGTTTTATATGTGCAGCTTGTTGCATACCATGTAAATTCGACTGATTATTTACCAGAGGGGTAATCTTGGGCATAGGTTGCATGCTTACAGAAGTCCTATTCTGAGGATTCAACACTGCTCCAACAGATGTTACAGCACCATAAAAGTTTCCAGATCCAAAAGAATCACTATTAGTTATTCCATATCCATCACCTGAAAAACAAAAGGTTCAGGTGTTCCACAGCCCAGAATAATAAAACATCATCTAAGTATGAAAAAAGGATCTCATAAACCAAGGGAAAGGAGAGGAGGGGGAAGGGTAAAAGTGCATGGGGGAGAGAGAGAGATGTTACCATGCATTATTTGTCGCTGCTGTTGATCAAATTGTTGCTGCAGTGGTTTTGGTGAACTAGAATACGGTGTGGTATTCATATATCCATCAGAGGCACAAGGTTCATTCACAATCTGTAAATTGTTCCCAATCATCCCCATTCCACCATTTAGAGCACCATTTGAGAACCCATAAGATTTCTGCTGTATGCCAGATCTAATATTGCCAAGATTTTGCAGAATGCGACTGTTTTGACCACCGACGTACGGCTTTTGATGCTGAGGCTGTGATACCATTGTAGATTCAATAGTTGAATAACCACCAACACTATTAGAAGACTCCATATTCATATAAGACTGATTATTACTAGCATTGCTACTGTTATTGTTATTATTGCTATTATTAAAACCAGGAGTTGGAATCATCTGGCTTGTCATTCTTTGTACGCCCATGGATGACATATTCCCACCAGAGCTAATGGAAAAATTGGCAGGCGACTGCTGATATCCATTAGACAGAGATCCTGCAAGGATAGTTTTGTGACATTGATGTGGAAGACTAAACAAATATAGATTGACTAATATTATCAGGCTTAAATTTACCATCAGATCTACTGAAAGAACCACCATGTATGCCACTAGTCGGCAGCAGACTTCCTGTGTTCACAGTTGTAGCTGCTATACTATCACATCCACTGGAAGCAATCATCATGGTATCTACAGAAGATGCTATCAAGCTGGAATTCCCTCCATGTGACATTCCAGGTGTTGGTATCATAGTACCGATGGAAGAGGAGGGATTAACAAGTTGCACATGCCGTTGGCTGTGGTTATTCACAGGTGTGCGCTTTATCAGACTACTAAGACGACTCTCTAAGGTATTTCGGTTCATATAGTCCTCCTGCAACAAAATTTAATTGCTGTGTAAAGCCATTAAAAAAATAACCTAAATAACAATCAAGGAATGAGAAAAAAAAAATCCATCTGCACTTAAGCTTACTAAGAAAAAAAAACTAAGAAATTCAACAAATTTAAATATTCTTCACTATAGTATACTTTGTGAAATAATGAGATAACCGTCAATAGACTTCAATATGGATTAAAATAAGAGGGCAAAAACCTTTGATTGGGCAGCTTTAAATAGACCCTCTTCCAAGCGTTTTGCAATGTCCTTAAATTTCCGTTTCTGTTGCTCAGTAACTGGCTGAGGCTGCCGCTGCAATATAATTCCAAATCTAGAAAGGACAGAAGATAGAAGTCAGACATAAATAGATATTGATCGCAGGTTGCAATAATTTGTATTTGTCACGGGCTAAATGCCAACAATTTTATAACGTGAACAAAATATATCTGATAGAAATATGAACAGCAACATGTAACTAAAATATTATGTACCAAAGCAAACAAGGAGTTAATAGAATATATAACAAGATTATAGTCTCAAACTTTAAATTCAAGGTAAAACCTGAATGTCAATATAATTTCAGACAAAAATGTATACGACATTGGCTTTAACATGTTTATATTTATTCATATAACACCATCAGTTGAGTATATAGAACAGAATAGAAAACAATTAAGAACAGAAATATTGTAGTCTGAAAAAACAACCATCTATAGTCTGTTATTATTCTTGCCGATTCAAAAAGAAAAAAAAAAATAAAAATTTGAAAGAACAAAAGAGAAGAGGGAGGTTGAATAGAGCTCAACTAGTATCTATTAGTAGATGAAGCAGGATCGACATATTACATGTTCTCTTGCATAAAAATGCGAGCTCTTTGAAGCTCAGGATCCATGGTGAACATATTAGGAGGCACCGCAGCTCCACTGCTGGCAGCAGCAGCTAAATTCTGCAGCTGCGCAGGAGGGAGTGGGTTCCCATTTTGCTGGGGCAACTGATTAGGAACCTGCCCCGAGATCTGCCCAGACATATGCGCCTGCACATTCATCTCCTTTACGCCTCACCTATAACCCACTCATGCTGCTCTAGCTGCAACTGAAAGAACCAAATCTCCACCTTCAAATCAAGTCCAACTTACGAGTGTAAATGCATGTAATACACAAAGCAAACAATGGTAAAATATAATCAATCTCATTTGAAGTAATATAGTTATTTCCAACATAGGGAAACAAAGATTCTAAAGTAAAATTAGAAGGAAGAAAAGAAAAATAATTTGAAAAGAGTGAAAAAATTACATGAATAATCTAGAAAGACAGAGGGAGGAGAAGTAGTATAACATAGTCCCTTTAAGATTAAAGCGGGAGTAACATAAAAAATTGACGTGAGCCAATAGCTTTAAAAGTTAACGTTGCCAACTAATTAAAGATGAAGCAATTGAAGTAGAGTAGAGAGATGAAGATAGTAGAGGAATTGCAATAGGGGAATTGGAGAAATGAAGAAAATGATAATGAAATTGATTTTCTAAAAGCAATTGAACAAGTGGATCGTCTTTTGAATGATAAAACTAATTATAGCAAGTAACCCTAGCTGACTAAAACGAATCAAATCAAGACGAGGGGAAAAAACCCTAACGTACCTGAAAGGTGAAATTGGGAGACAATAACAGCGATTTTTAGCCTCGAATTGAGAAAGAAATCGGTAGGTTTTGCAAGTCGATGATGATCGTCGACGTCCGTCTCAATCACACGTGCTAATTGACACGTTTGCTTTTAACAGTTTATGAAGATTGACGATTGACGATGAAGGAGACTATAATAGACGAGAACAAAAAACTAATGAAAGTAGGTATCGGCAATCGAATCGAATCGAAATAATAACAATAAGAGAGAACCGACGATGGTGTTGAATTTTTTTTTATTTTTTTTTCTTCCTTAAGGGTTCTTCGTTTCAGGGTTCAATTGGGGATTAATTTCGTCAAATCGTCAAAAGCGAAAACAAATAAATAAATAAATAAATAAAAGAAAAATACATGCAAATCCCCAATATTATTATGCGAGCGTCTATTCTTATCATTTCATTTTTTTTTTCTTTTTCACTAATATCACAAAATATTTTTTTTTTAAAATAAAAAATAAAAAGGAACGGAGAAGATAAGAGAGGGATTTGGGGGTATTAATTGTGATCGTAGGATAAAAAAAAAATTATGCAGGTGAAGTGACATGAATGCCCCTATAATTTTCACCGATTTTCTGTCTGGCCAATTTTCACCGTCTCTGTTTTATTAGCATACCTCATTTTTTTGGTTTAGGAAAACAAACAAATACTGCGCCATTTCTATATTCCCTAGTTTTTGTTTTTGATTCGTCCTCGTTCCCTAGTTTTAGCTCTAATTGGGCACGGTTGCTTTTCGGAGGACGGAGGAGAACTAACCTTTTACAGGCCTTTAGGAAAAACGTTATAAATTCTTTTATAAATTTTTTAAGAATGAATCAAACCTATTTTTTTAGAAACAAAAAATTTTGAATGTAAACTGAGATACATCATTTTCTCATTATTAGTTAAATAGTTGTCTCATGCAGTGTTATTGTAATGGATATCTTTAATTAAATTTGGACCGAATAAAAAAAATGAAGTGACACTTACATATACAAAACAATAAACAGTTTCAAAAGCGTTAAATCTTGATTTAACAAAAGTACTTTGTTTTGAGAAAATTAATTAAGAGCTTTTTAATAAGTGAAATAAGTTATATAAATAGTTGAGATGACATAAATGAGAGCTTAACTCTTATATTTATGCTAGTGTGAAATGATTTTTTTGACTTAATAAGATTGGTCAGTGTATATATTGTCTTTTTATTTAATTTTGGAATAGATTTATTCATAAGTATGTCAGTACAACTTGTGGGTTGGAAGTTCTAAGCAGCCTTTTTCAAGCAGGTAATGATAAGGAACTCTAGTGTGTAGTTAATGATTGCGCCGTCCAAAAGCCATTTCAGGTCAGAGATAATAAATGAGGACCCTAAAAATGATTACTTTCCATAAAAGTATTCGCTTATAATTTGAAGACCTAAAAAGAGTCATCCTTTTTTAGCAATGATATTTTATATCGAGCCTCCTTATAATGATAATGTCGTAGCGAGAATATTTTTCTCACTTTTGACATTTTGATTTAAGTGATTCTCACATTACTCTAACATCGAGATAATCCAAACTTATATCAAACCCTTCTTGTATTTCTAAATTTTTTCTTAGTCTTCTTCTTTCTCAAATAAAATAAAAAGGCAATCCTTGCCCATTTTAAAATATCAAAAAGTCAAGTTTAATTACTGATAAAAGTCAAACGGAAAATAAATTAAATGAATTCAGGAGAATAGTAAATTATCTATAATCAGCGACCAGTAAAGAAGTTGTGGTAAAATGAATGACGTCTTATTTGCAATAGAAATGGCGAACACATCATCTTGAAAGTGCAGTTATATAATAATGCTTTCCTAGTAACCAACCACACATCAATTAAAAATTTTCTAATATCTCTTATGACTAATGCCTGCAGCCATATCGACAAGTTCTAATTTCAGAATGCAGATTTTATCTGGTAAAATATATTATATATATATTTACTCAAAAAGAGTCCAGAAGGCTATAGCCTAAAATACAGCTACATGAGGTGTGGCTTGCTGCATAAAATATCCATCACAAGGCCTACAAAAGCATGTATAAAAATGTTCCTTGATTTACATTGCATAATTATAGTAAAGGAAATATCATTTGAAACTATTTCCAAAATTTCAAAAAATGCAAGTAATTACATTAATTATAAGCTGAAGGCCAGGGTCTCGGAGGCACGTGAAAAGACTTGCCAAGGTCTTCTGAGGTGTGCAAAAATGGGTATCATCTACCAAATACAATGCCCACCGCTGCCAACTTTACTAGAAGAAGATGGTTTGTGAACAAAACTTGCTTCAGAGAATATTGCATTTACCCCAAGTACATAAACTTTTAGCAATGAAATTGATATTCCAAGATAAAGAATTTTAAGCTGATCCTATTTTAATCAAACAAGCTAATGGCTATCCATATGTCGTCGAAATTCCTCCTTCATGCTTTCTACAGCCATCAGAAGAATTGAGTCCGTGAAAGGAGAATTTTGAACTCTGTAGATCAGATACTTGGATGGCTGTTTGCAAAGACATTTGAGTGGGTATTTGGTAAATTTCTTTTTTTAATATAGCTATTAGTTTTTTGACTCGTCACAATTACATTAAACTTATTTAATGATACCTATTAGCTCTTAGATAGCTATTAAGTAGTCAGACAATTGATATTTACAAAAATTTTATTTTAAAATTTTTTAAAAAGCTCCTACATATTTAAATAAAAAAATTAAATTATTCTTTTAAAAAATAATATTTAAATAAAAAATAAATTAATATTTATTTTTAATAGTCATTAAATATATTAACTCCAAACACTTACAATAATCAATTATTAGATAACAACTTCTAACTATTATCTATTAGCAATCAGTAGTTAACAGTTAAATGGCTCACCAGTAATCTAAAAAAAAAAAAAGCATAGGGGTAAAAGAAGCTCACAACATAATGGTTTTATATCATCTGCATAATGGATTTATTGATAAGTTAATTGGCTTTTAACCACTGTTACTATAATAGAGTCATTATCCAAAGCTACACTGCCATAGACTCATTATCCAGCTATGTCATGCTTCCCAAGATCATGTTAAAAGGGATATTATGAAGCTTAAAAGCCACGGAGCATAATACACGGAAAATCTCTCTTCTTTCTAAGATTAAAGTATCTTCAATAAGAGAAAAACAGGGTCATTTTCAGATAAAAAGTGCAGACTAAGGAAAAATCAAACCCGCATTTTTTCACTGTCAAATCTAATATACTAGATAGTCAACTGAATAAATAGGAATCAAATATTCTACATCTCATGTGGCTTGTGAATGGATATGGTTAAGAGGGAATCAGGATAAAAATTTGCATGGGACCACTCAATGGAAACAACAATTTACCTTGATTGCAGAACCAAGTTGCAATAGTCAGGGACTGGTGAACCAAGGGTGGGAGTTATAACGCTTGAAATTTCCTTAGCTTTATGATCTAAGAGGACCAAGACCTTAAACTTAGAAGAGTTTCAAGCCTCATAACAAGTATATCTACATGATTATAATGCATGAAGAGAAATAAAATTGCAAGTGAACGAAATAATGCGGTGAAGTAGAACCAAGAGCTAGATAAGTTATTTAAGAATTATAAGTTTTGGCAATTAATAGGAAAGGTATATGCATTTGTACGATGCTTCACAGTGTTCCACAAAGAAGAAAGATACCTCCTTTCGTTTGATGCTTCACGCTGTTCCTTTTCGTTGTAACTTGTAAATGAAGGACCAGAACTAAACTCAAATACAAAACCTAAAACGATAAACAGATATCCACCTTCCATTAACTAGTTAAAAAGTTTATCCACCTATAAGCATATCCATATGAGAACAGATTGAGAAAAAGTCCTAAGATTGTAAAGATTAAGAAATAAAAAGTAAGAAAAAAATGTTTATGAAGTATTAAGAAAAAAAGAAACGAAAAGAAACAAAAGATCTTTCACAGGCAGAGTTGAGACATTTCAAGAATATGGACTGCAACTACTGTCCAAAGTCCAAACTAAAAATTTATCTCTTAAATATAAAATAATGTAGAATTTTGTTTTTATGCACAAATAATAGCAATTGCTCATTGCTGTGCTGGAAAAAGCCAACAAGACACCCACTAAACTCCATATTTTCGGAATTGCCATTTTTGTTTTTGAAATTTGAATTTACCATCGGCACAAAACAATGCTGCCACTCTTCCCATTTCTTTACGTGGAAATCCGTGCGAACCTTTGGATTTTAGAAATATAAAAATTTATTATCTCAATTCAATTTCTACTTTACAACAGATTCACGAAGTTTTACGAAGGCTTTCTCATAATCTTTAACTCGAGACGCAAACAAACAATGGGCGCTACAAGTGCGGGCACTATTGCTCCGGATTTTCCACCACAGCCTCTTCCATTGCTGATTGATCTGGCTTCTATTCTAGACAGATCTTCTTCTCACATGCTTGTTTCTCAAGTTCACTTCTAACAGTTGCTTTCTGCTTTGATAATGATGAGGAGGGTGAAGACAAGTCGGTTTTAGACCCAGCTGATTGGGCATGCTGGACACCAACAGTTGGGGATGTTGGTGACACCTCAGAGTCTTCATGGGGATTAGTCAGTGATGACAAGCTTCTGGGAGAAAGCAAGGTACTAACAGCTTTCTGCTGCTCCTCTAAGATCTTTTGCAAATACCTTGCGTGTTCCTCTATCCGCAGCTGAAGAGTTCTTTGTTCCTATTCCAAGAATATAGAAACATCAAAACAGTTATTAAATCCAATGGACAGAGTGAATTACTCTAACTCAACAAGAGATGTAAAGAGAGAACAAAAACTGATGGTTTGAATATTAACGATCCCCTATCAGCAGAAATCAAGTCAGTTTGTGCGTGTATTGTCATCCCAGTAAGAATCAAGATTAAATACGAAAGAGAGAACTTGAGACAACCAATCATTAATCTAACGAAGGACAAAAGAGCTCCCAGCTAATAATCTAAAAGAAAACAAATACTTGCTTTGCAAAAATTTGTTGAGCAAGTCTTAATAATTTTTGCTGGTTGTTAAATGTTAATGTGAGCATCGCATACCTCAAGTTGTTCATGCAGCTGTTTTTGAACTTCAATTTGCTTGCGCAAAATCTCAGTAATTTGGATTATCCTGTGACAAGAAGAGACCAGGGAAGAAAGACCAAAAGAAATTACATACTATTTATCATGTAAAACGGAAGATAAATGTGAAATTCTAAAGAAAAAAATATATGTATGTGTGATGCATTTATAAATATCAACCCTTTTCTTCGGCTATCAACGTCAATGCTACTTGAAGTTGCTTTCTTTTCTTCAGAACATGAAGTCTTCTTATCTATAGAACAAAACGGAAAAAACACGTCACCAATTCAAAATGTATCTTTGTTTTCCTTCTAAAAAACTAGAAGATTAAAATAACCATGAGAAATTTGAGAAGAAACAAAAAATTACTACTAATGACCCCAGAAAAAGTTGCCACAAATGGTTATTGGTGTTTCAATAACTCATGTAGAAATTTGTTTTTAAAGCTAAGAAATAATGAGCATATCTATATATGAAAATAATTTGGCACATAATAATATGCGCATGTATGAGATATCTGAAGCAAATTATCCGCTCTCAGTGGTACTACCAGTTTATTTTCCCTTGGTGATTAGCATTTGCAGGTAAACCATGTTTACCATAAATAGCGTCTCAAATAGCAGAATGATGTTATTATTAACATGTGTAACTCACGTAGCAGAGTGCTATGGCTCATAGTATGTGTATCTTTTGCCCAATAAGCAGAGTGGCATGAGGAAAAGGTGCATTGAGGGCACAATTAAGGTGGAGTCCAAGAAAAAGAGGACAAATTTAAGGTGCAGTCTGCAGTGTTTAAATCATTTATACTTGAATAAAAAGAAAAGCATTATCCTTGCAACCTAGGAAGAAACGAAAAGATGTAACCAGAATAAATAGCAAAGACCAAACATCTCAAACAATCTTCCCTGATGACTACTTGAATGTTTTTTCTTTTTCTAAACTAGAGAATTTTAATGCCATACATTTTTTTTTGAACAAACCCCACAAGACTAACTCCAATTCTCTCAAGTTGACGCCACTCCAAGGATTTGATGGCAATCTCTCCTGCTCGAACACTACAATAACTTGGCAGCTGCATAAACCTTTTATATATACCATTCTTACAGCATACCATTGCATGACTGACAAGAAGACAAAAATAGCAAACAACATATTCAGCCCATGTCACTTCTAAAACGGTAGTGATTTAACAGCAGTTACAGCAGAATGAAAAATATAAGGAAGACAAAAAGATCAGTTATTGCTCTTAGGTAGCTGGGTGGGAACAATTGTGATTTAGAAAAAGAATTACCTTCTTTTTTCTCTGGAAAATGCTTGGCAATTCGATATTTCTGGGGTAGATAGAGACAGAAAAAGTTTTACATTCTATTATGTGAAATCAACAAACGTATGCAAGTCGACATAATTTTAGCTAGGTACCTGTAAATGGCTTTTCACATGGTAGATGGTCAAACCTTCAACATTCATTAGCCTTAGGACACCTTTTGGAGTAGCCTCTATATTTAAAAACAAACCAAAGACCATCATATAAATAAGAAGAAAAAGTAAAGCAAAAAAAAAAAAAACTCAAAGACGCCTACACAATCTACAATCTAAGAATGTGTCAAATAGCTATAATTGGTTTAAGCATTTATTAAAATTTACGAATCAATCCAATAACTCAAACAGAGAACTTCCATAATAACTACTTAAATACAATAGGCAGCACTTACTTTCAGCTCCACCAAGCTTGTTGACATCCTCTAAAAAGCTTTCATGAAGCTCAGGCGTCCATCTCATTCTTGCCTTGTGCACAGCGGCTGGCCCAGGAGAGGGGTAACTTGAAAGCGCACCCACAGATGGTTCCATAGAGACAAAATCCTGATTGCATGTCATGCCAGTAGCAGGGTTTGATTGGGTTGTTTCATATATTTCCTAAATAGCATCAAGGTCCAAAGAAAAACATTAATTAGTTGAAGATGATGCAGGACCATGTCCCCTCCCTCCCAACGCCTCCCAAATATTTATTTTAAATTCAATTAGAAAAACTTCAGAACTAAAATCATATACTAGGAATAAATTAAATTATTATGTTTATGCCCTACCACATTTGCAGTGCCATCCTAAAGCTTTAAATGCCCCACTTATTGAAAAAAAACAACACCACTATTTCAATAAGATAAAATATTATTTTCATCATATCAAACTCTAACTAGAAAATAACAAGTGATAGCTACATTATACTTTCATCAACTCTGGGATTTTCTCCATGGTCTGCAATGGCTATGTCAAGTTCATCAGATAAAAACTGAAGCTCCAATTGCTCTGTCAGTGCCAAATTATTGCTTGCATGAAAACTATCCACAGAAGTATCTTTGGGAAAATTAAGGAAGTCTTTCATGAGAGTATTTGAATGCTCCTCAACACATGAATTGCTTATATCCCCATTAAAAAGCAGGGGAGATTTTGTTGAATCAACAGCAGAAATCGACTGGCTGTAAGTAGGAGGATGCGGAAGAAATGGCAAATTTCTAAGTTGCCGGCTGGTTTCAGAGCTTGAAGAAGATGAAAGATATAAACTTGTACAGAACACAGAAGAACGTTGAAATGTGCTCCTTGAATGTTGAGCATGAGAACCAGGAGGCAGAGGACTTTCTGGTTCAGATTTTAAACAATATTTTGGAGGTTGGACTCTATATGCTTGCATACTATTTTGAGAACTCAAAGACTGTGTCACTATGAAAGGAGATGGATGTGAAGAAGAACATTCACTTGTCAAAGGACTTTGACCCTCTGATTCAACCATGGAAAATTCATAAATTGGAGAAGGGGCAGTAAAATATGGTTGTGTGACTCCTTTACCACTCACTTTTTGTTAGTGATACAACACCATAGTGATTCATAGTAGCAGTATAACCTTTATTCACCTATCAAATAACCATATGCTATATGCCAAAACTTGGAAATGATAAGAGAAATTGATTTACAAATTTCAGAACTTAAGCTTCTTTGGACTTGGGGCTACAAATGAAATATAGAAGAACAACAAAGAAACAACATAAGGTCAAAATTTAAGTTCCTAATGAGTTCCACCTCCACCGGTAGAATCACAAAGCTCCAATTTTCACAAAAGGCGGCATTTTCTTTCAATTTTTTTCCCTTATTCAGCACTAAGGTGTTACATTTCTGCAACCAAGAACTTCCTTCAGCAACTAGGTAGATACATTGATGTCAGCTCATTTGAGCAAAATGACCAAGCAGTTGTCTGCTACACATCAAATCTGTAAATATAACAGAAAACAATCTTCTCCCACAAGAAACCTGTAAGCCAAACTACCAGGGCTTAATCAACACTGGGAAAATATCACATCCAAGTTACAAAATAATTCAGCCATTGACAATAATACACGAGATAATTTCATTTGACTAAAATACACAGATAATTTAATTTTTCTTTCTTAACAAACCTACTTTCATTTTTCTTGCTTAACAAACGCACTTGAGAAATCTTAATTTTCGGAGTCGATAGATAATCTACCAATAATAGAAAAAAAAAATTGATGACCAGCAACTTGGCCAATGACCATATAAGCAAGCTGTAAATGCACAATATAAATTTCATATCATAGCACAGTTTAATGACAAATGATGTGAATTCACTTATACACTAACACTAGCAACGAACCCTGTTACCAGCCCACAATATGCCTTCTGAGCAACAAAAACCCTCAATTGGCCTGTGTCAACAGCTTATCTATATTCCCTACTGGAAATAACAAACACAAACAAAACAAGAAATAATTTTTTTTAAATAAAGAACTGAATGATAAGTAAGATTTTTTAGCATTTTTTCAGTCCATATATTATATCAAATTCTCTATCCAATAAACAAATCTATAAGGTGTCTTGCTTTTATGGCATCACTGATCTCAAGTATCTTGTACTCTTCAGACGCCAAATCTTCCATTGACTCCTTGTCAATGTAAACAAAGGTATCCCCACCATTCAAAAGTCCCCCTGAATGGATTCATCCAAATACTAAATAGAGGAGAGCCTAGAAGTGTTTAAATATTCAGGCAGCAGAAAATAGGAACTGAAATGAATTTAATCCCCTTAAAAAAACTTATTGTGTTTCAGTATAAATTAAACCATTAAGGGCATGCTTCAAAATATTAGAATAACAGAATTATTACATTGTTCGTCACTTTGGGAAATGAGAAATATCAGTATATTACCCAGACACAAATAAATACAAATACAACCTGAACATATACAAGAGAAACACCATTAAAACATAATCATCATTATTCCTTGCCCAATGCCTCATTGCCAACATAACCACCATCCACTATTTTGTTTCTAATTGGTGCCAACATTTTAAGCTAAGTGTTAGCAGTGTACTTTTTCAATTTCCATCACCACCACCCTGGAACAATGATCCCCATCAAGTTCTTATACTTCTTTGAGCTCTTTCTCAGTCTCTGGTCCTTGGATGCGCGCACCATAGAGAAGAAGAGAGACTGAGACCATCTATTTTTATTTGAGGTTCTGACGATTTTGGTTTAGTTGGGTTTTTGTTTTCAGATTGGAATTTTGGTGGGTTTTTCACCATATATTTTTATTTGAGGTTCTGACGATTTTGGTTTTCAGATTGAGATTTCGGTGTGGGTTTCCACCATCTAGTTTTTGTTTGAATTTTGGCTACTGATTTCTGGTTTAGTTGAGTCTCGCTCGATTGATTTTTGGGAGAACAAAAAAACTCTCCTTCGATTCCTTTCACTCTTCTCCACCGAAACCTTGATTCACTCTTTCTAATCTCACCATCGCTCTCTCTCTCTCCTGTGCTCGATTGTTGTTTTATGGGTCTGGGTTTCAATTCTGTACTCAGATTGTGGCTTTCTGGGTTCTGAGTTCCTCTTTGTGAACTATACTCACCGAGTTTCACTCACCTAATTATTTGCTGGGTCCGGTTTTCATATGGTGATTTCGTGGGTTTTCATTGTTCGCTTTCCGTTTGAGATTTCAGTAGATTTTGACGATTTGGCTATTGTGCTGGTTTGGGGAATTTCTGGGTAGGTTCGATTTCCATCTGAGAGTTGGCACTTGGGTCTGGTTTTGATTCAATTGATTATTGGCTGGGGTTTGGTTTTGTGAATTTTTGTTGTTGAAAATTAGAAATAACTTTGGTGACTTGCCAACAGCAAGCCTAAATCCCTTCATCGGTGTTCCAGAATCACTTGTCACTTCTTCACCGCACTCCCAGGTTTCTCTGGGTTCTGCGAAATCGTGGTTCTCTTCTCTGTTGCTGGTATTTTGACTTTATTTTGGTCCAGCTCATTTTCGTTGATTCACTTTGGTATTCTTTCTGGATCCAGTTAACTTTTTATTTTGCATCATGATTCATATAAAATAAACAAATTAAAATCATATATATATATATTTTAGTAGTTTATGGGCAAGGAATTCACACAAATGTTTTGAAATGGGATTCCGTTTCTTATCATATAAAATATTTTAGTTAATATAATTTTTTTTCAGCAAAAAAATGATAATATTTTTTTTTTATTTAATGTGATTTTATTTTATTGAATCAATATATACATTAAGTATAAGACAAATATTTTTTAAATTTTGTTATTATGCTAGTCATCCGATCAAATATTTACAATTCAAATCATGACTTTTCTTTTTTGTAAGTATAGAAATTAGAATTCCTTTGTCACAGCCCAACTTAGGAGCCATGACGGTCCTAGGGAACGGGTGATACTATTGCTACCAATACCACGAAGAACCCATTAAATAAACTATATGACATGCATACACAAATAAGTTTAATATAGCTTAAGCAATACAAATAAAAACGGACAGCATCTCCTCTATTTAAGGAACTTACCCTGGCTAAAAACATATAATAAAACACTTCTAATATCAATCTTATCCAACTCCAATTAACAGATCCCTCTGGATCTCCACAATTCTCAAATTCAAACATATCCATTACTCAAAAATAGCTCAATATGCAACATTGCACATTACACTTCATATAACTTATATACAATCAATTTATATCAAACTTAACTTAATAACTTTAAACTCCAAGCCAAAATAATATATACAAAACCAAATGCAACAAACACATATTAACTTATATGCCAACTATTTACAGTACCATGGAATTTAACTATATACTTTATTTACAAAATTTTGTACATTGGAGATTACATCTATTTTATCACTTCCAAGGCGGAGAAAAATGCCCTTGGACCTCGTGCCTCACTGCTAACCTGAAAAGACAAACCACTAAAGGGGGTGAGTATAAAAATATACTCAGTGAATCCAGAGTACAGAATAAAAGCTGGAAATGTAAGAA
>CANXYC010325299.1:0-19875 GCA_948193065.1 Aleurites moluccanus | reverse complement strand
ATTTGTTCAATAAATAATTCTTATGAGATTGTTGGAGTTTATTGAAAGCACTTATTAGATTAAATTTGTTCAAGTACTCATAATTTAATATATACTGAATTTTTAATGTTTTATTAAAAAATATTACTGAATATTTTTTATATATTAAAATATTTATATTTTAATTATGTTTGATTGATGTTTTGTGTGTTTGAATTTATTAATATTTTTTAAATAATTTTTTTTTTATATTTTTAGCTATTATTTATAAATTTTATAAATATAAATAAATTTAGTAATACAAAATTTAAGCGGGGAACGGGGATCCCCACGGGGATGGGGATGGGGATGAGAACTAAATTATCCCCGTATGTGAAATGGGGATGGGGATGGAGATGGAGATGGGAATGGTTCACCCGCCCCCGCCCCGCCCCGCCCCATTGCCATCCCTAAGTATATTAACCAAAAAAAAAAATGATTGTGCTGCACAGCTTGAAATTGTCATTGATTGCTTTCATTTTCTTAATTTTTTGCAATTTTTCTTAATATGACCTACCAAAAAGGAAATTTGACTACCAAATTTGAAAAATAATAGAAAGAGTGAAAGTTCATTTAAAAGAGAAAATATAGAAATTGATCATGGTAGGGTTGTTAGATGCAAACTAGTGTTAAAAGAACATGAGAGTTACATTAACTTTCATGTGAGGCTTTTCGTTGGATTGTGGTTATATTGGTCGAGTGAGATTGAATTAAACTTTAATCGCTAAATTGATATATAGAAAATTTATGATTATATTGAAATTAATAAAATATAAGATTAGTAACTGCAAGTGTGTTCTACATTATAGCACTGCATAAAAATTAACTAAAGCAATCAAATCAAATTGATTCAATTCAATTCAAATAAAAATTATGATTTTATTATTAGTATAGTTTGGATTAATTTAAAAAATATAGTTTATTATGATTTAAATATATAAAAAACCAACTAAAATCAAATCGAATTGAAGTATACTAATATTATATATTTTAATTTATATGTACCTAAATTCTAATTTTATAGAGATTTGAGACTTTTTCTTTTAAGTTGATTTTTATTATATAATATAAGATTTTTATTTATTTAAAATATAATTATTCTTATTTTAATTTTTCATAAATATATTTAAAATATATTTTCATTTTATAAAATATTTTAATTTATATAGTACTTATTTTTATTTTTTTTAATATTTTTATCTTATAATTCAAATCAATCAAACCAATTATCTAATCCGAAATTTAAGAGTATTTGTTTGGATATTTTTTAGTCTTACTTAATTTAGATATAATTCAAATTATTTACAAATCGATATAATTGATTTGATTAAAATTATTTACTCTAAACCGATCAAACCGAATGATAAATACCTCTAATGTACATTATATAATTTCTATTAATTAAAGTAATTTTATCTTTGTAAGTCTAGTTGGGGTGTCTTAAGTTCATCACTTTTTAGATCCAATTAAAGACAATTATTACAATTAGAACAAAGTAATGTTTGATTGAAAGAAGTTAGATAAGATATTTTGAAAAGTTTATTATATGGATAAGAAAGTAGAGAAAAAATTAATAAAATTGTACAAAATTATTAATTTATTTTAATGAATGAAAAATTTTATATATTCTTTTATTTCATGTACTCAACCTACCTATGAAAATTAAAGAGAGATTTTATAATTTTATGATTTTTTTTAACAATGGCGAATTCATTATTAGGAGGTGCGAAATTAAAATATAAAAAAAGGAATTACACCCATAAAAACAAACCACAAAATTTTCTGCTATGTCCATCTACTAAGTACTTGAAAATAATGAGAAAATATAAAGAGATAACTATGATGAAATGTTAAAAATTGACAAGCGCACTGATTACATTCATTTGAATGTTGTAAAAGGCTGTGAACCAGTCAGAAACACTTGAAACATCAGGATAAGTAGAGTTAGCTTGTCAAAAAGAGCCTCATAAATCTGGCGACTAATCAGTCCCTCCTAATGAATATATGACCTCATACACTTTTATGACGAGAATATATCATCGAAATTGATTCAACGATCATGATTAATAGTATAAATTGATTTACTTAATTTTCAACGGATCAGATTCTTTCTATAATTTTTTATGTTTTTCTCTTATTAAAATCTCTCTTAAAATTAATTATATTATTTCTTAAAAATTTTAAAAATTAAGTTATTAACTTAAGTATCGGAGAAATCTTATCAAATCTATTATTGACTCTTTGATAATTTTTGTAAATTCAAAAAATTATTTCAAACTAAAAAAAGATATTCATCATTTAAAAAAAAAAAAAATCTTTGTATCATCAACTATGTATGTATTTATTATTCTTAATTTATACATTTCATCCTTAGACTAGAAGCATTAACTTAAACTATCCAATCCAAGAATAACATACTTTTATGGAAGTACTTTGCATGTAAAATTTTTAGGTTAATATCATAAATTATGTGACACTAACATATAGGAAGGGGAAAGACTATTTGATGAAAATACTTGTGTGCTACAATCAAAACATAATGTCACTAATCTTTGATTGTTAGGGTTTAGAGCAATAATACATGCATGTCCAATTGATAGGTTAACCATTAATTAATTATCATCTAATTGAAAAGCCAAAATTATTTGAACCATTGGCTTTAAATGGATTAGGGATTTAAGTTAGGTGATCAATCAATCAACTAACTTAACAACAACCACTAATATGATGTGATTTGAGTTTTGGAAGTGGTAGATCACATGTCCAATTTCATCTATATATAACTACAAATTAATCAACTAGGCATGCATCAATCAAAATTAGGCCTCTTTCTCATTTCACTGTTATAAAATAAATATTCAACTTTGTAATTGTTTTTTTTAAATAATATGAGAAGCAAGTAGATTAATTTCATATTTCTAATTAAAATTATTGTATTTATTGCACACATTAAATAATCTATATTAGAGTTAAAGACTTAAAGTTTAATAATAACTTTAAAAATTAATTTAATAAACAATTTGCTTATTTTTCTATTGATAAAAATTTAATTTTGAAGTTAGAATTTAAAAAATAATTTTTGAAAATACAGATTGAATAGTATATGTTTTTAAATTTATGTGGAAGAAAATTTATAACTGAATTAATATATTATTAATATAATTAATGATCACCTAGAAATAAGATATTTATAGTATAATAAGTTAATAACTTTTTTTTAAATCTGATTTTTTTTTTCATTTCAAATTATTATTTTTAACTCAACCTTATTATATAGGAAGAATTTCATATGCCAGTCCATAGAATAACCTCTAGATAAGGCATTGGGATGATTCACTATGCAGAAACAATGTCCACCTATAGATTCTCCTCCATTATTTTTTATTTTTTATGTATCGATCTATCAATGGAGACATCATTATCCATTTATCCAGTGTATAGTGTTTTATTAGTGAATTAATTATAAATCATTAATTATTAGAGTGAGGATTCTCATTCTTTTAAATTATTCTCACACTCCCATTATCACATTTTTAGAGTATTCTGACTATGTTTAATTTAATTATTTGTAGAGTTATTAATTATTGCGGATAATTATTTGTGGATAATTATTAACTTGTAACTGATAGTTTAATAGTTGATAATTAATTATTAAATATATTATTATTAGTTATTAATTATTAATGTGCTTAATGTTTATTAAGAAAAAAAAAATATTAATATTCACATTTTCATATATATATATATATTACAAGTTGGTTGTCATTAATTTTTACTTAAAATGTCAATTTTAACCTTTTGTACCGTAAATAAAATTTAATTATTGATTTTTTCCCTATTTTTAAAGTTAAATTTTTTTAAAATAATAAAAGTTAGTTGTAAAAATTAAAAATGAAATAAATGCTTTTATAATAATTTTAAAAAATAAAAATAATAATATATATTTAAATAAAAATTTATCTTTGGCATAAATTAAAGTGAATTTATAGACATATTTTATTTTATTTTTTATTTCTTTTGAATTAAGAATTTAGCTTTTTTATATTTATAAACTTACAAAAGAAAAAATGTTTATCATAAAAAAACATATATTTGACTCAATAGATAATAAAATTATTTTATATAACAAAAAAAAAGATGTATTTTCATGTAATATTAAAATTAATTATTTTATAATATAATATAAATCAATTATATAATATTTATTATAAAGATAATATATAATAAAAATTTGAAATAAAATTTTAAACTTTTTAAATATTTATTTCTTAGATTAAACTTTTTAAATATTTTTTAAAATAAGAAATATAGTATAACAATATTTCATAAATTATTTAAAAGAATATTTTTTTTAAATTACTGATGAAACAAGTAAATTTTTTTTTCTTTTTTATTATTTAAATATCTAGTATATTCTTTTAAATTTTATAACATTATTAAATAAAAAAATAAATTTTGAGATTACAATCACATAAATTATAGAAATTAAATTATTATTAATTTTATATGAAAATTAAATAATTAAAAGTAAAAAAAAAATTACTTGAAAAATAAAGGGTTAAAATTGACATTAATGACAACACATTTTAAAGCAAAATGAGATAGAAAAAATATGAAAAGAATTTGGAGAAAGGAGAATAGTTTCATTTTAATTATTAAGACGTGTTTGGTTGTGTCATGCCAGCCGTTGGAACTATTCAATCACAAAAAATAATAATCACTACCTACGTCATACTCATTAATTATTTTTCCCTTTTAAATTAATTAAAGTTGTTTATTTTTATTAGATGTGTTGTTTTAGCATTGAATGTGTTCCGGTTAAACTTAAAAATTTCCGAATCAAAGATTCCTACTGCTATCAAGAGTGCAATATTAAATTATTTATAAATTAATAATTTTTATTATATAATAATTTTTTACCATCTCGATTTAAATTAATAAAATAATATTTTTTTTTTAAATTTTTAACATAATTAAATAATTTTATTTATATTATAAATTAATAATCTATTAACATTATACATATAATATAATATAATATTTTATTAAAATATGACTTATAAAGATTATTTTAAATTTATGTAATTATACTTATATTTTTTCACTTCATTTAATTCATCACATATTTTTATATTTAATTCATTTAGTTTATATTCAACTGATCATATATTTTTTTATTTTAATTAATTTATATTTAATTGATTATATTTTTTTAATTCATTTAATTCTTATTTAATTAATTAAAATATTTTTTTAAATTAATAAATTATTAATTTTTCGATTTAATCAATAGAACTTATTAGTCCAACAATATTGATTTGTAGAAGTTATACTGTATATATATTTTTTTTAATGTATATCAAATTTTTAAAAAAATAAAAGAAAAATTCATTAGGATGGTATTAAATATAATTAAACAGTATCAATTAATTATAATTTTATTTTATTTTTATTTTTTAAAATGTGAGCAACGAAATCTCACGTTCGAATAACATAGTGAGAGTTTTGATTTATCCAATTTGTTAAAAGTTTGATATAAAACTGTTTTGAGTTATAATTTTAAGTGATTTTTAATTTAATTAAAATTTTTAAAATAAGTATTATTAAATAATTTAAAATAATTAAATATTTAAAATTTTAATTTTAAATATTAAATGGTTTGATCAAACACCACCTCAATTTCTAAACAAACCTAAATAATACCAATGAAATAACCTAAGTAACTCTTGAAGTCAATGGGACTTTAATCTAATAAATTGAGAGATCATAAATTAATTTAACTCTTATTTATATCGAATTTATTATTAAATTTATTTATTTTAATTTTAATATTTAATTATTTAATATATTATTTGATGTGTACTATCTCCATTCCACAATAAATGTTTTAATTTTCTTTTTAATATGTCTCAATTTAATTATTTTATTTTCTACTACAAACTATATTTTATCTTAACATTATAATAATGCTCACAGTAAAAAAAAAAATTAGAAATAAATATAATAATTAAGAGATATAAAATGTGAGAAAATTAGAAAAATGGATGGTGATTAAAATAATAAATAAATTAGAAATATTAAAATAAATCAAAATTTTTTTTCTTAATAATTATATATTTTGGAATTAAAACTTTTATCATGAGATGAAGAGAGTATATAATATCTTTATAATTAGAAAACCATAATGTTCATAATTACTTTCCATTTAAATTTATATATTTTTTTGGAAAAAAATTATTTAACCCATTATTTAGTATAAATGAATTTCATTTGTAAATTGATAGTTTTGTATTTATCTCCAATCCAAATTCATTTAGAATTTTAAATAATTAAATATGTAAAATTGAAAATAACTAAATTAAATTTTATCAAAATAGTTGATATTTTTAAATGAATTCCACAATTTTGAAAGATTAAAATATCCTTATTAATTTTAATATTTTACTCTTTATCAATTGATTGTTTCAAGTTCCTTTTGAAAATCACTCCCTCCTCTTTTTTTTTTTTTAATATCTGTAATTTTTTATTTATTTTTAAGAACGTATTTATTTTTTTAATTTAATTTTTAATTTTTCATTAAATATTTACTTAATTATTTTTTATTTTAAAATTAAAATAATTTAATATTTTTTTTTAAATTATAGTTTACTAACAGTTATGATCAGTTTTAATTGAATTGCAATGAAAATTTTTAAATAATTCATTTTTCTTAAATAATAATAGTTACAAACCTACAAATATAAGTAAAATGTCTACATTTAAATGTTCTTATATTATAATGAAATGTACAATTAGGCCTTTCAAATTTATTATATTCAATTAAATACATAATTATATTTTTTAAAAAAATCAAGCCTTGTAACAATAAAATATTATATAATTTATTAACAAAGAAAAAATGTTAATAATTTATTATGGCCAAGAGAGCTTACGGAGTTGTCAAGATTAGTTAGTCCAAGAATTGACTATATAAACTGCTGTAATAAATTCAGTTGGATATATATTAATTGATAATCGTTATTTTCTCTATTTTCTCTCTATCTCTCTTTATCTTTATCTCTTCCCTTTCTGTTATCTTCTTCCCCTTCCTCTTATCTTCTTCTTCTTCTTCCATCTCTTATGTTCTTGCTAATAATCTCCATTGTTATGAACTCAGGTTCATAACAACTTGGTATCAGAGTAGCAGAACTCATGAGGATCAACTCATTATATTCTTCATCTTCCCTTTTTCTCCCTAATTTCTTTCTTCTCACATCTTTTCTCTCTATATTTCAGTCATTTTTATTCTAATCTTCTCCATTCTATTCTTTATTTCTCCTCTAATTTTTCATAGTTCTTCTCGTTCGAACATTTCAACACTTCTATTATCATTAATTGTTCATCATCTATTTGTGAATAATTGAATATTGTTATGGATCACAATTTTAACATAGTGGCAAATTTTCAAATTCTTTTTACCTAAATCATCAAAACTAAATTCAATTACCCATGGCAAATGATGATTATATAGAAGAATTAGAAGATCAATTTCAACTTCTTGACATAGAGATTCAAAAATTTCTAGACTCGATTACAGAAATCAAGCACAAACTTTATGTTCAATAAATTGTTAATTTGAAGAAGAAAGCTTCTTTCAAAGAGCGTCAATTGTTAGTCGTAAGGAATATTTTCCATAAAGAACATCAATAGTTAGAATTAATAGGGTAAAATTCTAATTCTATGCGTCTAGAGTGCGTGGAGGAAACCAAATTGGGGATTGTTCACAATCTATTGGGACGATTAGAGGATTTAGTTGAACAATTACAACACAAATTAGATATAGGAATTCAGTTATACAACAAGAAACCAATCCAATTATACTACTCAGATAAGACTATATTACCAAAGGTAATGTCGTCTCCAAATCCGAACACTATGAATGTTGAATTTTTTTTGCCCATGGACGGTGCAAATAAAAAAGTGAAAATTCATCTGAAATCCTCAATTCAATATGTATATGTTCATAAGGTTAGTAAACCTGTCACTGTTTCTAATATTGGGGAGGTTTTTAGTGAGAAAAATATTATGGATTTGGGAGTTGTCTTCTTGTTTTTATACTGTGAGAATGTTGCATTGGAGGTTGACGAATGTGGTTGTGGGATGCTAAAGGAATATGAGTTGGAAATTTTGAGAAAACATAAAAAGAAATTAAACTCTTTGTCCTTGGACTTTAATGCCTTCATGGTGCTTGTTAAAATGCTTAAGCAAACTTTAGTTCTAATTTCTGCGCCCACTAGAAGAGCTAAGGAACGCAACTCTTTTAAGATTCCTTCAAGGATTTTTTCCAAAATACTATATTGGTTTTGTTTGTAGGGATTTTGGCATGGGCTTATTGGGTGATGCTTCCTCCTCCATCCAAGACATGCAGTTCTTTAGGTGGGCCTCTTATTACAACACTAAATATAAAACTTAGACATGGGAGACATTTGATGTACAAAAACCATGGCGTCTCAAAAGATGTGGCCAAATTCAAAATTATCATTGTTCATGGTTTTGATTATTGCAGGCACAGTGTTGTTGTTGTCACATTCATTGCATCAAAAGTTGTTGATGAATTAGGGGATTACATTGTGTCCTTCAACAAACCAGGTTATAGAGAGAGTGATCCTCATTCCAACCCAACATTGAAAGGCTTGGCTTTGGATATTGAAGAGCTTGGTGATCCTTTAGGACTAGGATCCAAATTTTATCTGATTGGCCTTTCAATAAGTGGTGAGTTGACTTTGAAGTTCATCTCAAGCGTAAGGATTTTCCTGTGGAGCATAATCAAACCACAGTTGCATTGCATTATATTGCATTTGAGATTTTTTTTTTTTTTTTTTTTTTTTTTTTTATGTATAATGGCCAAATTACAATCCCAACTCTCTATTGATCGAAATTGGAAAATGGCTATCAACATAGGGATGAACAACAAGCAAAGTGGTACTATCAAGCTATGGAATTTAACTGTTGGAATGCTATTTTAAATAATTTCAAGTGTCATGACAGTCGTTCAATCCTAGTGCAATGGATCACTCTGCCCTTTCTTAAGACTTCAATTTCCTAACCTTTTCCTTGAGGACAAGGAAGTTTTCATTGGCAGGGTATTATTATGGCCAAGGGAGCTTGCAGAGTTGTCAAGATTAGTTAGCTCTAGAATTGACTATATAAACTGCTATAACAAACTCAGTTGGATATATGTTAATTGATAATCAATATTATCTCTTCCCTTTTTGTTATCTCCTTCCCCTTCTTCTTATCTTCTTCTTCTTCCATCTCCTATGTTCTTGCTACTAATCTCCATTGTCATGAACTTAAGTTCATAACATAATTTTCTTCCTAAATATTATAATCAAATCTTAAAATGGGGAGGATTGGAAGTTTTCATAACATAATTTTCTTCCTAAATATTATAATCAAATCTTAAAATGGGGAGGATTGGAAGTAGCTAACTTTTTTTTTTTTTCAAATTCTTCACAAATACAAACCTCATAATAAATTTAATTATTTATGACCAAGATTGTATTTTGTTTTTGATAAAATAATGTACATAAAAGGGTATTATGATAAATATTAAATTGAGTTATAATGTATTTTCATTAACATAATATGAAATTTTTAAAAAGAAAATAAGTAAATAAATAATATACTTATAGGGGTATTTTTGACCAAATAAAATATTAAAATGAATTTTAGAATTATACCAAACACAATATTCATTTAATTTGAAATGAATTCTATGTTTATTATTTAATATAACAAACATGATAATTCATTTGCAGATGAATTCCAATAGAATTTATTTGCAAATGAAATGAATTCCTTAGTATAATTAAACTAAACATAGCGTAGTATATATAATACTAGGGTTATGCACGGTTCAGATAAAGCTGAAAATCTAAAAATCCTTGAACCGATCCGAAACTCTAAGGATATTATTTTTGAATCTCCAATCTTGAACTGAATGGTGAAAATATCCATATCGAATTGTCCCGAAAATTCGATATAGTACGATTCAAGGATTTGGTTCTAATTCAAATATATTTTGGTTCGGTTTGAATATTTGAGTATTTCAATTTAGTTCAGTTCGATATATATATATATATATATATATATATTATAAATTTATATATAAGTAATAGTATATATCATATATTATAAATTTTATAATTATTGTAATACCTATTAATTTTTTTTTTTTTTTATGTATGTTGTTGAGATGATTGTGGATAGATTAGTATTTTGAGAAATTCAAAATCTGTGTTTAGGAAAGATCTTATGAGTCAGTTTTCATGATCTTAAATAAATAATTTGAAAAGTGAAAAACATAAAAAGTTGTAGATTTATATCTTATCTTTAAGTCTGTAGATCTATTTTGTAAAATTTTGTGTGCGTGAGGAGATATGCTTTCTCGACCAGAACTTGTCTAGTTCGCTATTTCCTGCAGAAAGTCTAAGATTGTTTGTTTATTTTGAGAATGTTAGAGGCTGAGTGAGTCAAAAGTGTAAATATGAAAATGTTTCTTTATGTGTTAGTTAGATGGTTGTAAAATTTCAAAGAGATTGGAGAATTATAGCTCAAGAGAGATATAATTTAATCAGACCTACTCGAATAGTACTTGGAGAGTAAAGTCAGGGTGAAATTTAAAAATTCACCATAAATTGTGTAGATCTCCTTTTGATATGAATTTTTAGATATGTTGGATCTCTAAGTATCTATTTTAAATGACAAAAAGAATCGAGGAGTTTGGATGTCTATAGCTCATTTGCGAGCTGGTTTAGTACTAGTTAACGAGGAAGGTTTTCCAGCTCGGCAGAAATAGGTAGTGCAACCTGGCTCCTCGATTTCGAGGTAGAAAGAGGTTGATCGAGCTGGATAAGTAAGATTGGTGAAGTGGAATTTGTCGAAGTGGGAGTTGCCAAAGTGGAATTTGGCGAAGTGGAGATTGGCGAAGTGGAATATGCTGAAGTGGAATTTGGCGAAGTAAGATTGGCGAAGTGGGATTTGTCGAAATGGGAGTTGCTGAAGTGAAATTTGGCAAAGTGGAGATTGGCGAAGTGGAATATGCCGAAGTGGAATTTGGTGAAGTAAGATTAGCGAAGTGAGATTTACCGAAGTGGAAGTTGCCAAATTGGAATTTGGCGAAGTGGGAGTTGCCGAAGTGGAATTTGGCGAAATGGAGATTGGCGAAGTGGAATATGCCAAAATGGAATTTGGCGAAGTAAGATTGGTGAAGTGGGATTTGGCGAAATGGAGATTGGCGAAGTGGAGTATGCTGAAGTGGAATTTGGCAAAGTAAGATTGGCGAAATGGAAATTTTAGTGAGGCAGTAGCTTATTTAAAAGAGAAGCAGTAACCATTTTTTTACGATAACTTTTCTTTTTTTTCTTCTTCATTTCTTCTCCTATCTCTCTCCAATCTGTTCCATTTGTTTTCTAATGCATTAATACTCAGAATTAATGCATTAAATCATTAAATTATCACATTCAAAAGACTCAATCATCATTTTCTAGTCAAGATTCTTCAAGAACTCAGTTTTGGGGAACTAAGGTGATTTTCTCCAAACTTCATTTTCTTTTTAGATTAAAGATTTTTGGTAGTTAGAATAGTTATTTATGAGTTATATAGAACCTATTATGAGCATTTAAGGCTATTAATTATGGTTAATATGAAAGGTATCAGAATTTATGAATTTTTGAAGAATAGCGACGTGAATAGTAATTATGTTCTTAATATTCAGATTTTCTTTAAGAGATGAATTAAATTAATATTAGGAAACAATAATAGAGACTATAAGATGGTTAAAATTTTAAGGAACCATATTATTTATTATTAATTGAGGAAATCCTAATTTGTAGAATTTGGGAATTTTGATTAGGCTTGGACAATTCAAGGAGTTGATGAGGATTTTCATTTAATCAAGTGTTGAGCTTAATTGTGGAAAGTTTTGCCGAGAGGTAAGTTATGAATTACATAAATGTATATTTCTCCTTATGAGATGAATTGTTAAATATTCATATATGTTCTTTATGATATGAAATCTTTATTATATAATCTCCTTAATATAATCACTTAATATATAAGAATGACTTGGTTATTTTTTTTAGACCAAGATCATGAATGAGCCTTTGATATGAATGTTAAATGGTCTCTTGACCAATTTGAATTCTTTGAGAATACCCTATTATAATGACCCTTTGATATACATAAGTATAGAACGCTTTTCCTAATGAGAGTAAATTCATTAGTCCATGTGCACAATGGGAGCCCAACTGATAGGGTATTTATCAGTGTTCTACCTAGAGGGGAACATGAGCTCTAGGCATATGCCCGCGCAAGCATATGTATACGTTAAGGTAGCAAGGCAACTGATACGTTATGTTATGATATTAGTTCTATCTTATATATGATTTGATAATGCCATCCTTTGCATGCATTCTTATGTTCTAAATGAGAGCCATGATTTAATTTATGATATGATTTGATAGTGCTATTTGTTGTAAGCACTCATATTCTTCTTCAAGTACAAGCTTAAGATTCTTTCATGCCAAGTATATGTATATGTATATATATTCATGATTTGATACTCAGATTCTTGATTTACCTAAAGCATTATGTAGTTCATATCTTATTGAGTTAAAGACTCATCCCTCTTCTGTGGTTTCAGGTGCTAGTGTAGATCGAGAGAGAGCTAATCCAGAGGATAAAGCTTCTTGATTTCTTATTCACAAGAAGCTTGGATGTAATTATTTTGGATATTATTTTGTAATGTATATATATAATCATGTTTATGGAGAAGTATTCTTTTAGAGCTCGATAGATAGATATGGAATGGTTTTGATTTTGTTGCCATGGATGGCATTTGTAGACTCTCATTTGTTCCATATTGATGTTAGAACTATCTTTTGATCCGTAGGGAACAAGTAGAGATGTCATCATATAAAACGATGATTTATGAAATATGATGTTTTGCATTGGATAAATATATGTTATTATGTATGAGACAGGTTTAGTAGAGGGTTCTACGGGTTTATGGTGGCCTTATGCCTACCTTTGCCCAGGAACCATCGAACTGGTGGTGTTGAGATCTGACAAAAGGTGGTATCAAAGTTATAGGTTTATAATTATAAGATAGATAGATAGATGTTCAAGTTCCCTAGTATAAGTGCTTGAATAAGTTGACTACCGAGCATAGGATTCATGTCACGTAAATGGAGTGTATACCTTTGGTATAGATCTGCGTTAATATTGTGTTTTGAGTCTAAGTTTGCTTTGTTTCTCTTATTAGTATCGAGATGCCTCTGAGGCGAGGAAGAGGACGTGGTTACCTTTTGAAGAAGGGTCAGTAAGTAGAGTGGGAGGTGATGATGTTCCTCCAGAGTCACAAATAGATGTTGTTTATATGGCCCAACAGTTGAATTAGTTACAGAGGTATTATGAGATGATAGCTGAGTTCATTACTCAGCAGAGGCAGCAGCAGGCTCCCCCAGTACATGTAGTTCCTGATGTTCCAGTTCCTCCTGTAGTTCCTCCACCCCTACCAGCAGTGGTACCTCAGGTTGAGGAAGTTTTATTTGATAAATTCTTGAAGCTCAAACCTTCATGATATAAGGATGAGGTCGATCCTATAGATTTTTTTGAGGAGATAGAGGTGAAAATTCAGATTTTGAGAATCCCCGATAGAAGGGCGATTGAGTTTGTGGGATATTTAATGAAGGCCGAAGCTAAATATTGGTTTAGACGGAGTATTCAAGGTATGCTTTGGGCTAATGAAGAGTTATCTTGGGAGAGGTTCAAAGAGTTAGTTCTTAATGAGTTTCTTCCAGAAAGTGTGAGGAAGGCTAAGTCCATTGAGTTTGAGAAACTGGTTTAGACTCCCGGTATGACTATTTCAGAGTATGCGAAGAAATTCAGTCAGTTGAGTAAGTTTGCTCCAGCTCTTGTGCCTATAGAAGCAACATGAATTTAGAGGTTCTGTAGAGGACTTGTAGCTCGATTGTTTAAATTCTTGGCTGCTCTTGAGTTTGACTTTTACTCTAAGCTTGTGGATAAGACTAGAGTAATAGAGAATAGAGAAATTGAGGTTAGATCAGAAAGGGAAGAGAAGAAGAAGGCAAAGATTGGAAGTTCCTCCAGGCAGGATATCGGGGTAAAGAGCATGAATATCTCTCACCAATCAGCTTCCCAGAGTGGATATAGAGGTCCTTCAGGGAGATCACAGCAAAGACCAAATCCCTCTAGATTCGCTTCTCAAATAAGTTATGGTACAACCAGTTCTGCACCACCTACGAATTCTAATCTTCCTTGTCCTACATGTGGTAAGCTTCATAGAGGACCTTGTTTATTTTGGTCATGTGCATGTTATGGATGTAGAAAGCATGGTCATTTACTTAAGGATTGTCCATAATCTTCTTTTGGAGCTAGATCCCAGTATTCTCAGACTACAGTTCAAATGGTTAGAGAGAGGAGTGTTGGTCAGCAGTCTGACGTAGGCCGTGGTATTTTAGGTAGGACTCCAGAGATAGGTAGAGGTTCAGGTCAAACTTTTGGTCAAGCTACCGGTCAGACACCTATGGGAAGAGATAGAGGAAGAGTGTTTGCTCTTATGCAGCAAGAGTCCCAAACTTCTAACATAGTGGTCACAGGTATTCTTCCTATTCAGGATTTGAATGCTAGAATGTTGTTTGATTCAGGAGCTATGCATTCATTTGTTTCTTTATGTTTTGCTAAGAAATTGAATGTGCCATTTGAATTACTTAAGAATGCTTTGGTAGTATAGACTCCTTTAGAAGAAGAGATTGAAGTTTATGATTTTTATCCATCTTGTGTGGTTAGCATAAGTGGTAAGAGTTTAGAAGTAGACTTGATTATGTTGCCTGTGTTAGAATTTGATGTGATTTTGGGCATGGATTGGTTGTCCAAGTATTATGCAACCATAGATTGCAATGGGAAAAAGTTAGTCTTCAAGCCACCTTCGGGTAAGGAGTTTGAGTTCCAAGAGGAATAGAGTGAAGCATTATATAATATGATATCAGCCTTAGGGGCGAAGAGATTGATGAAGAAAGGATGACAAGGATATTTGGCTTATGTCGGAGATACTCAAAAGGAAGTAAAAGGTTTGGAATAGATTCCTGTTGTTAGCAAGTTTCCAAATGTATTTCCTGAAGAGTTACCTGGTTTGCCACAAGATAGAGAGATAGAATTTGGTATTGAGTTGCTATTTGGCACAAATCTGATTTCTATTCCTCCATATCGTATGGTACTAGTAGAATTGAGAGAGTTAAAGACTCAATTACAAGATTTGCTTGACAAAGGATTCATCAGACCTAGCAGTTCACTATGGGGTGCACTTGTACTCTTTGTGAAGAATAAGGATGGTTCTATGAGATTATGCATAGATTACAGACAGCTCAACAAGGCAACTATCAGGAATAAGTATCCTTTGCCAAGGATAGATAATTTATTTGATCAGTTGCAGGGTGCAAGTCATTTCTCCAAGATAGACTTGAGATCAGGTTACCATCAATTGAGGATTCAGAATGAGGATGTGTTAAAGACGACCTTCTAAATAAGATATGGTCGCTATGAGTTTCTAGTATTACCATTTGGATTGACTAATGCACCAGCTGCATTTATGGACTTGATGAACTGGGTCTTCAAGCCACTTTTGGACAAGTTTGTCATTGTGTTTATTGATGACATTCTTGTGTATTCTGAGAGTGAAGAAGAGCATGGGGAACATCTTAGGATTGTGTTGTAGACTTTGAGAAAGCATCAATTGTTTGCTAAAATTTCAAAGTATGAATTTTGGCTTGAGAGTATGGGTTTTCTAGGGCACATAGTGAGCAAGGATGGGCTTGAAGTTGATCCTACAAAGGTGGATGCAATTCTTAGTTGGCATAGACCTATAAATATTTCAAAAGTTAAAAGTTTCTTGGGTTTGACAGACTACTACAGAAGGTTTGTTGAAGACTTCTCCAAGATTGCAGCTCCTTTGAGTAAGCTTACCTAGAAGCAAGTGAAATGCCTATGGACAGATGCATGTGATAAGAGTTTCTAAAAGCTAAAAACTTGTCTCACCATGGCACCTATCTTAGCTTTGTCATCGGGTGAAGGAGGATATGCGGAGTATTGTGATGCATCGAGAGTAGGGCTTGGTTGTGTGCTTATGCAGCATGGTAAGGTGATAGCCTATGCTTCTAGACAGTTGAGGAAGCATGAGGTGAATTATCCAACACATGATCTTGAGATGGCTGCAGTTGTGTTTGCCTTGAAGATATGGAGACATTATATGTATGGAGAGAAGTGTGAGATTTTCACAAATCATAAGAGTTTGAATAATATATTTCAGCAGAAAGATCTTAACCTTAGGCAAAAAAGATAGGTTGAATTGCTTAAGGATTATGATTGTGAAATCTTGTACCATCCAGGAAAAGCTAATGTAGTGGCTGATACTTTGAGCAGGAAGTCTTTGGGAAGCTTAGCCCATATCCAAGTGAGTAGAAGATTATTAGTGAGGGAAATGCAGACATTCCATGATATGGGAATCAGTTTGGATTTGTCAGATTCAAGAGTGCTTTTAGCATATTTCCAAGTCAAGCCGATTCTCATTGATCATATTAGAGAAGTTTAAGACAAAGATCCTCAATTGGTGAAGTTAAAGAACAATGTGGGATCAGAACAAGCTACAGGATTTGTTGTGACTGATGGCGTGTTGAGACATGGTAGCAGGTTATGTGTTTCAGCAGTTGATAGTTTGAGGGATATGATTCTTAAGGAAGCACATCATGCCAAGTATAATGTGCATTCAGGTGCAACAGAGATGTACCATGACATTAATAATTCCTATTGGTGGAGTGGAATGAAAAAGGATGTAGCTGAGTTTGTGGCAAGATGTTTGACTTGCCAACAAGTGAAATTTGAGCACCAGAAACCTTCAGGACTACTGCAACAGTTGCCTTTGCCAGAATGGAAATGGGAGAGAATAACCATGGACTTTGTTATAAGGTTGCCAAGGACTGTAAGTGGGCATCACTCAATATGGATAATTGTTGATAGATTGACAAAGTCAGCTCACTTTTTGCCAGTCAAGGCAACCTACAAAGCTTCGCAGTATGCATAGATATATATTGATGTTGTAGTGAGAATCCATGGAATACCAGTTTCCATCATATCTGATAGAGGTACCCAGTTTACTTCAAGGTTTTGGCAAAAATGGTAAGAGTCTTTGGGTACTCAACTTAATTTCAGCACAGCTTTTCATTCGCAGACTGATGGACAGTTAGAAAGAACTATCCAAACTCTAGAAGATATGCTAAGGATATGCATTCTAGATTTTGGAGGAAATTGGGATAAGCATTTGCCATTGATAGAGTTTGCTTACAATAATAGCTATCACTCGACTATTCAGATGTCTCCCCATGAAACTTTATATGGTAGAAGGTGTAGATCTCCTTTGTATTGGAATGAAGTGGGAGAGAAACATATTGAAGGGCCTGAATTGATTCATTATACAGCAGAGAAGGTTCCACTCATAAGGGAAAGATTGAAGACAACCTTCAGTCGACAAAAGAGTTATGCCGTCCCAAGGAGGAGAGACCTTCAGTTTGTAGTTGGAGACTTAGTATTCTTAAAGGTTTCACCTATGAAATGAGTCTTAAGGTTTGACAAGAAAGGCAAGTTATCTCTAAGGTACATTGGACCATTTGAGATTTTAGATAAGGTTGGAAAGGTTTTATATAGGTTAGCCTTGCCACCAAATTTAGACAGTGTGCATCCAGTATTCCATGTGTCAATACTTCGGAAGTATGTGGCAGATTCTTCTCATGTGTTGCAAACTCAAGTAGTAGATCTTCAGTAAGACTTGACTTATGAAGAGGTTCCTGTGGTAATTGTTGATAAAATGATTAAAAAGTTAAGGAACAAAGAGATAGAAATGGTTAAGGTCTTATGAAAGAATAAAGTAATGGAAGAGTGCACTTGGGAAAGTGAGCAAGTTATACGAGCTAAGTATCCCTACCTATTTCAAGTTTAAGGTAAGTTCTTTAAAATTCGAGGATGAATTTATTTAACGGGGGAAGAATGTAATACCTGTTAAATTTTTTTTTTATGCATGTTGTTGAGATGATTATGGATAGATTAGTATTTTGAGAAATTCAGAATCTGTGTTTAGGAAGGATCTTGTGAGTCAGTTTTCATGATCTTAAAGGAATAATTTGAAAAGTGAAAAACATAAAAAGTTATAGATTTATATCTTACCTTTAAGTCGGTAGATCTATTTTGTAAAATTTTGTGTGTGTGAGGAGATATGCTTCCTTGACCAGAACTTGTCTAGTTCGCTATTTCCTGCAGAAAGTCTGAGATTGTTTATTTATTTTGAGAATGTTAAAGGCTGAGTGAGTCAAAAGTATAAATATGAAAATGTTCCTTTATGTGTTATTTAGATGGTTGTAAAATTTTAAAGAGATTGGAGAATTATAGCTCAAGAGAGATATAATTCAATCAGACCTGCTTGAATAGTACTTGGAGAGTAAAGTCAGGGTGAAATTTAAAAATTCACCATAAATTGTGTAGATCTCCTTTTGATATAAATTTTTAGATATGTTGGACCCCTAAGTGTCTATTTTAAGTAACAAAAAGAATCGAGGAGTTTAGATGTTTGTAACTCATTTGCGAGCTGGTTTAGTGCGAGTTGACGAGGAAGGTTTTCTAGCTTGGCAGAAATAGGTAGTGCGAGCTAACTCCTCGATTTCGAGGTGGAAAGAGGCTAATCAAGATGGATAAGTAAGATTAACTAAGTGGGATTTGCCGAAGTGGGACTTGCTGAAGTGAAATTTGATGAAGTGGAGAATGGCAAAGTGGAATATGCAGAAGTAGAATTTGGCGAAGTGGGAGTTGGCGAAGTGGAGATTGGCGAAGTGGAATATGCCGAAGTGAAATTTAGTGAAGTAAGATTGGCGAAGTGGGATTTGCCAAAGTGGGAGTTACTGAAGTGGAATTTGGCGAAGTGGAATATGCCGAAGTGACATTTGGCAAACTAAGATTGGCAAAGTGAGATTTACTGAAGTGGGAGTTGCCCAAGTGAAATTTGGCAAAGTGGGGATTGGCGAAGTGGAGTATGCTGAAGTAGAATTTGGCGAAGTAAGATTGGCGAAGCGGAAATTCTAGTGAGGCAGTAGCTTATTTAAAAGAGAAGCAGTAACTATTTTTTCACGATAACTTCTTTTCTTTTCTTTCTTTCTTCTTCATTTCTTCTCCTATCTCTCTCCAATCTGTTCCATTTGTTTTCTAATGCATTAATACTCAGAATTAATGCATTAAATCATTAAATTATCACATTCAAAGGACTCAATCATCATTTTCAAGTCAAGATTTTTCAAGAACTTAGTTTTGGGAAAATAAGGTGATTTTCTCTAAACTTAATTTTCTTTTTAGATTAAAGATTTTTGGTACTTAGAATAGTTATTTATGAGTTATATAGAACCTATTATGAGCTTTAAGGCTATTAATTATGGTTAATATGAAAGGTATCAGAATTTATGAATTTTTGATGAATAGCGACATGAATAGTAATTATATTCTTAATATTCAGATTTTCTTTAAGAGATGAATTAAATTGATGTTAGGAAACAATAATAGAGACTATAAGATGGTTAAAATTTTAAGGAACCATATTATATATTATTAATTGAGGAAACCCTAATGTAACACCTCAGCTTAGCCTGAACCAAATCCATATAGAGATCTTCGGGGGGAGATTTTTAATTTCTTTATATTGTTATGCTTATATATATTTATGCATGAAATTGGTATTTATGCATGTTATTTGAATTAGTTCTA
>CANXYC010325258.1:0-15992 GCA_948193065.1 Aleurites moluccanus | reverse complement strand
AACGTCAATTAAATACCTATAAATACCCAATTGACTTATTCTAAAGCCAATTTACCTATCCTAATCCATATACTAAAATTTACTTCACACAACTTCACTTTTAGGGTTTTAAATTGGGGAAAATTATTTAATGCATCATTTGATGCAATTAAACCATTTACCATTCATTTCATCATCCATTTAAGCTAATTAAACCATAAAATCAATTAAAACATCAACTTATGAAAATTTCCTCATTTTGGCTGAAATTCACCTAGCTTTGTTCTTGATTTTTCTTTGATTTTTATGGTTTAATTTGGTAGTTTAAGTTTTGTATAGTTTTAGTTTTAGGTTTGGAACAACTTTGCTTCACAAATTTGGCTTAGAAAAATCAAAGAAATGGAGAGAAAATGAAAGGAAATCACTCACGGATGAAGAACAAAAATGGGCAGAAATTCAGCCCATTTTGACTTATATAATAAGACGAAATAGGTCATTTACGCTTTAGTCCTCAAATTTTTCAAAATTTGGTTTTGGTCCTTTTTCGCTCGGTAATTTATTTCGAAAGTTTTGTCGGGAATTAGAACTCAAAGTGAATACTTAAACATCATATTTTAATTAATATTATTTAATAAAAATATTTTTAGAGTCGTTCTGAAACTCGGACCAACAAATTTTTACTATTCACCGAAAATTACTCTTTTGCTCGTTTTATGAGCGATCTGTAATATTTTCTCAAATTTCTTTTTACTGTATTCACACATGAATATAACTTATCAATTATCCTCAATCTAAATTAAAAAAATTCATCCGTTATCCGTTTCGCTATTTTTACGGCGGCGATATCGGTACCGACGTTTTTCGAAAAATTTTCCCGTTTTCGCTCTAACTGGTTTTCTAAACTTATTATTGGTTATTTCGATGATTTTAATCTATATACTGAGAATTTTATTCACTAAAACCTGTTATGCATTTCTAGGGTATTACATTTTTAAAACATAAAAGTAGTAGATTTATATGTATGAATTCTTTGTCTTTAAGAAATTTTTATCAAATTCTTTCTGTGTTGAGAGATATAGATCACTGAATCAGGTTGACTCAGGTTAGAGTTTGTGTTGAGAGACCCTATTAAGTTTTATAATTTTGAGAACCTTAAATTCTGATTCATGAAAAAATCAAAACAATAAAAATCTTTCACCATGTCTTACCTAAAATTTTATGAAAACAAAACAATATTTGAATATCTACATAATAAGTTACAAGTGAAAAAGTAGAGGTTGCTCGCATAGGAATTGCAGGGTAGATTATAGGATGTATGACTGACTTAGAAATTCTATTATAAATTATATAGAGCTTAAAAAAATCTGATTTTTTATATATTCGAGCCTGGTATGTCTAGTTTAAGTAGAAAGAAATAATTGAAGCAATTGGATAAGTATAGAGGGAGATATGACTGAGAGAACCAAGGCTGCCAGTAGGATAAAAGTTGAAATTAACCCCAAGATTTAGGGAATTTTAGTGAAATTGATTAATTAGAGTTTTAATTAATATAAATTCTTATCAAATTGATACTAAATTATATTTAATTGTATGTGTAGCATCTAAACGGGATGGCAAAGAGGTTCATGATCACCTCTTTTATCTTTGTTGAGTAGAGAAGGAAGACCGATTTTGGATTTTTGCTTATAGAGGTGAGTAATATACATATTATTTTTCTTGATATTATATTCAAACCCAAGTTATTGAAATTACTTTGAAATTCCCATTGTTGACCAAAAACATCAATTATATTATCCATGATTATTTTATTGTCTTTTAAATGTCCAAATGATTTCTTTTGGTTAAATGTGCATGATTAACCAAATACTTTATTGATTGTAGACCTTGAAAGTGTTTAAGTTATTCTTTGACACCTAATGATTAAGTACTATATATATGGCATTAATGAAATGATAGAAGTTTTAATAATATTGTACATAGTGCTTTTATGATCCTAGCTAGGAGGGGGTTAATGCCCTAGCCATGTGGTCTGATAAACTGTATGAGTAAATAACATGTTACCAGACTGTAGCCTTTACTTAAATGATCAATAATGATTTTGTTATTTTTATGATAATATAATACAATATGTGTCTTTAATGCCAATGTGAAGATATTGATCACCGAACCTCTATGTTGAATGACCTCTAATGTTGTTGTAAATTTTATCTTTATATTCATGCTATCATTATCTTCCTTGTGAGTAATTCCCTCACCTAGCCTCAAGAGTAAGATAATATGTTTATTACTCGCTAAGATTAAATTCTCAACTTCTTGTGATTTATTATTTTTAGGTCTATAGTAGACAGTGGTGGTTCTAACCCATCTCCTTCATCCGAGCTTGGAACCAATAGTATATATGTAACTGCCTCTTCTGTAAAGTATCGATTGTATTTTGTTTATTCTAGAGATGCTCCATGATTATAGTATTAGTATAAGGAATGTATATATATATATATATATATATATTAAATTATTGCATATATAATATGGTTTGTTAAGTGAAGTATGAAAATGTAATATGAAAAAAATGAAAGTTGAGGGTATAAGGTGGGATTTTAGAATTGTTATTTTCCTTATAGATTGTGTTTATTATTAAATTGATTGAGTCGTAACTTGGGATTATTATAGTTACAAAGCAGACTCTTGTAATACCCTAAATTCATGTTATAATTATTATACGGTTTCATTAGATATCAGACCGGAAACACTGACGATAATTAGGAAATTTGAGGAATTAATACAATATTCAATTAAAGTTAATTTTTTTTAGTTTCATGAATAAGGAAAGATTAAGAATAATAATAGTTAATTATATGAAGAAAGTATGGAAAAATATTAAAAATGATGGAAAATTAATAGAGTGGCAAAATCATAAATAAGTGAAACTTTATGGGTATTTTGGAGAATCGACTGTTCACTGTCCAAAATTATTCTGAAAGCAGTATAATGATAAACTACAATTAAAAATAAGCTATTTCACTCCAACTTCAGAATCTAAAATTCAACAGAATTAATAGAATAAACTACATAAAGTTTTGGGGTCAAAGTATAATTAATGGAAGTTTTGGGGAGGAAAATATAATTTGCCATTTTTCCCATCACCATTTCACTTCTTCTTCTTTCTTCTTCCTTAGGTCGAACCATCTTTTTGCCATTTCCCCAACAAATTTAAGCTAAGTTTGTGAAGGAAACCTTAAGAAAACTTAAAATCCAACCTTGTTCCAATCTTTCTAACCAATTTTTCTCCAAAAAGCACAAAGAAAATCAAGAATCTACCAAAAGAAGATTTCGACCATCACTCCATTCTAAGGTAACATGATGATTTCTTTTATTATTTAGGTTAAATAAGTGTTATAAGTGTTGAATTATATGGGTTTGAAGTTTGATTGCATCAATTGATGCATTTGGATGAAAAACCCCAAATTTCAAACCCTAATTGAAGTTGTATGTAACCAAACCCTAGGTTAATGATCTTTAATGTCTAATTAGGTTATAATATGTTTAATTGATGCAATTGGAAGCTAAATTGATGTTGGTTTTGGTGTAGAACACAAAGAAGAGGAAGATTATGCATTTTGCCTCCTTTGAAGGAATTGGTGGAAAAAAAATTTTCTTGGCTACTGGAAGTATTTGGTGAGTTTAATATGCATTATATAACATGTCTAATATCATGAATAGAAGTTTTTGAATCATTTAGACCTACTCTAATTTTGGCCGAACCAAATTTGAAGAAATTGCTTTGAATTTTTGCTTTGTTTTCTTCTTATTTCACAAGCCATTTTGATCCTTCGTACATTATTGTTTATTGGATATTAAATGCCTATTATATTGCTTACATTATGAGTTGATTGTTTGATATTGGGGTAATGTTAAAGTTGCACCCAAACCATGCCAAATTGTCTAATGTATGTTGCACACAAAGTGTTTGTCAAATTGCCTAAGTGAAAATTCATAGGCGTACCATTTGAAAATCCATAGGCCTTCCATTTGAATGCCATTGTTGCCAGCAACATTGGCTAGCCAATTATGCCAACCCAAAAGACCTTGAATGGTTACTTTGAAATCAAACCCATAGTTGATTGTTATACCTATTGTTATTGTATAAGTACTTTCCATTGCTTATACATTATTGATTGACAATACCAATTGTTTGATTTTAAACATATATGAATATTGATGAGTTATTTGAATCCTATTGTTATCCATTGATTTGTTTCCTTCCCTTTGTTGGATTATATATTGATTTGACAGAACTACCTTATTGACGGGGCAGTGGGTAAATACTATCGACATTGTGCATATTGTTTATCATGAACCCTAACTGGGAAGGGTTAATTGTCCTAGCCATAAGGCCTGGCCTGCCTTATGTATATTATATGAGATATGTATGAGATTATATATGACATGGCCCTTTATCTGTCTTATCTACATAATATGCATATTGTTAACCTGTTTATTGATTCCATACCATTATTTTTGTTCAATTTCCTATCTTTAGTAATTTGGTGTGAAATATAGTTAACCTTTGATTATTTATTTGTTATTTGACTGTTTACCTAACCTTTACCCATTATATGATGTATATTTGATTCACTAAGTATTTATATACTCATCCTTTAATTGTTTACTATTTTTCAGGGTAGGAGAAGAAGTCAGATTCCAGGATCTTTTTCTTTGTGGAATCCTACAACATATTTTTAACAGTGTAATTATTTTAATTCTGTGTTGTGTATTATTCTAGTAGCTCCATAGTTATGTATAAATGGATGTAGTTAGATTGTGTATATGGATATATGATATTATATGGAAGTTAATTATAGTTATGACATATGTGAATGATGATTATAGACAACAGGATAACATATTACAGAATGACAGGTCATAGAGTGAGAGGATAACACAATGCATAATAAGTAATTAATTGGATAATAATATAATGGTAATTGAATATGATAAGGGTTCTAAGGGTGTCAGTTGCCTCTAGCAGTTTCTACATCCTAGGACCGTCATGTTTTAAATTTGGGACATGACAACTCTAGCAAAATTTTCATAAATAATTACATGAGTTAATAATTCGAAAGTTAGAATGGTTTCTATGGGAACAAGTAACCTTAAGCTAACCCTTTCCCTATGATCGTCATATCCCGAAGTGGAGATATGGAAAAATTGGTATCAGAGCAAGGTTAATTAAATTAAATTAACTGTCATTAAAAAATAAGTAAATTATGGAGTATAGGATTCTTCCTTGTCGTCATTTGATGTTATTCGTTATGTGTGTTAATTTGTATTTTCATAAATTAGTTAATTTGTATTTTCGTAAATTAATAATCTTGTGGTTTTCTATTTTTAGTGGATATGCCACCTAGACAACACAGTGGGGGATATGAATCGGTTAGGCGGGGATGGCCTTATCGAGTTTGACAAGATGAGGTAGTGGCCTCGAATGTTGCCCAAATATAGGCCACCACAGGCTAGAAGAAGAGTAAATGAAGAGGGGTTGGAAAAAAATGTGGAATTTTTTATTAGAGAAAACCAAGAACTGAGGAGAGAGATTGAAGAATTGAGGAAAGCTAGACATGAGCCACCTCCAGTAGTGATTCCACCACCAGTACCTGCACCACCACCTATTTATGTTTTGCCACCAGTTCCTTAGGGTGGTTTGGTTCCTTGACAGGCAGTTAAAAGAATGAATGATGATGGGGAAATTAAAGTATTTATTTTTCTCAAGATGGGTCTGCCAAAATTTAGAGGAGAACATAGAGATGAACCTAGTGAGTTTTTGGTAGAAGTAGTGAAAGTTATTAGAAGATTGCCCTATTCTGATGCTAGGGCCACTGAATTGGTGGGTTTACTGTTGAAAATAAATGGTGGGGCATGGTTTGAGCATCATATGGAAGAACCATTGCATAGTGATAATCTACATATTTGGGAGCAGTTCAAACAGATGATGATTGATGAGTTTTTGATTAAGGGAGAAAAAGAAAGAAAGTTGATCCAGTTTGAGTAGTTGAGACAAGGGAACATGAGTGTCTCAGAGAATGCTAAGGAATTCATTCGGCTAGCTATATTTGCGAAGAATGTAGTTCCGAATGAAGCCGCAAAGATTATGAGATTTCAGAGAGGGTTGCATGCACATTTGCATAACATTTTGTTAGCTATAAAATACACCTCCCTGAACAAGTTGATAGATAAAAAAGTTCATGTGGAAAAAAAGTACAAGGAAGAGAGGTCTGAGAGGGAACAAAAGAGGAAGGGTTCTTTTAGAGGACATAGCAGTAGAAATAAAGGGGGTAGCAGCAGTTATCAACCTAAACCCTCTGATATAGGTAACCAACCAGCTTAAAGACTAGTTGAGAGTCATAGTCGGAGTTAGAGCAGATCTATAGCTGCTTTATCCACTCCTTAGATGTCTTCTGGTAGCTTCATATCATAAAGGGCAAATCAAAAATTTCCACATTATTCTCAGTGTGGCAAGAAGCATCTAGGATCTTGCAGATTTATTACTGGAGCTTGTTTTAGGTATGGACAACCGGGTCATTATATCAAAGATTGTCCACTTACTCGAGGACAACAAGCAGCACCCACAATAACTCAACCTACAGTCTAGCAGAATCAGAATAACAATAGAGTTTCTGGAGGCAGATGTAGAGGCCAGAGTTCGACTCAAGGTGCACAATAATCAGCAGCTGGCAGAGGACAAAGTATAGTGTTTGCTCTGAATAAGCAAGAAGCCCATACTCCTAATACTATTGTGGCAGGTATGATTTTAATTCATAATGTGCTAGCAAATATTTTATTTGACTCAGGGGCTACGCAGTCATTTTTATCACCTGCATTTGCTGAAAAACTGGGTAAGGGTAGGAAAAAGATGAATATACCCTTAGAGATTTCTACACCTCTAGGTAAAACCATTGATGTGGAATTCTTATATGATTCATGCTCAGTTGAAATAGAGGGTAGAATACTCCCAGTAGATTTAATTGAACTGCCGATTTTGGAGATTGATGTGGTGTTAGGAATGGATTAGTTATTAGCTCACTATGCTACAATTGATTGTTGGGGAAAAAGAGTGAAATTTAGACCTGCGGGTCAGGACAAATTTGAGTTTCAGGGTGATAGAGGCAGTATAATGACGAGACTAATATCTGCTATTGGTACAAGACGACTTTTGAGGAAAGGATGTCAGGGATTCTTGGCCAGTGTGGTTGATACACGGGTTAATTCTGATGGAGTTGAACATATTCCTATGATAAATGAATTTCCTGATGTATTTCCTGAGGATTTACCAGGAATACCTCCTGATCGGGAAATAGAGTTTGAAATCAAAGTGTACCCGAGAACTAATCCAATATACATTCCTCCTTACCGAATAGCTCCTGTAAAGTCAAAAGAATTGAAAGTGCAACTACAGGATTGCTTGATAAAGGGTTTATAAGACCCAACAGTTCATCATGGGGAGCTCCAGTATTATTTGCGAAAAAGAAAGATGGGACTCTCCAGATGTGTATTGATTACAGACAGTTAAATAAGGTGACTGTGAAGAATAAATATCCCTTACCCAAGATAGTATGACTTATTTGATAAGTTATAAAGAGCTAGTCATTTCTCCAAAATTGATCTCAGATCAGGTTATCATCAGTTGAAGATCAGAAAAGAAGATGTTCCGAAAATAGCTTTCAGAACCCGATATGGTCATTATAAATTCCTGGTATTGCCATTCAGTTTAACTAATGCACCTGCAATTTTCATAAATCTAATGAATAGAGTATTCAAGCCTTTTCTGGACAAGTTTGTCATAGTCTTTATAGATGACATACTTGTATACTCTAGAAGTTAAGAGGAGCATGAAGAGCATTTGAGAGTTATATTGCAAATACTAAGGGAATATAAATTGTATGCCAAGCTGTCAAAATGTGAGTTTTGGCTTACTGAAGTACATTTCCCGGGGCATGTCTTTACTAAAGATGGCATAAAAGTATATCCGAAGAAAGTTGAAGCGGCAGTGGATTGGCCCTGACCCACCAATGTGACTGAAGCAAGAAGTTTTCTTGGTATGGCATGTTATTATTGAAGGTTTGTTAAAGATTTCTCTAAAATAGCCTTGTCATTAACTAAGTTAACAAGGAAGCAAGTTAAATTTCATTGGGATGACTCTTGTGAGGAAAGTTTTTAGAAACTTAAAACATGTCTCACTACTGCTTCAGTACTTGCTTTACCATATGGATCTGGTGGATTTGTAGTATATTGTGATGCTTCAAGAGTGGGACTTAAATGTGTGCTTATACAAAATGGGAGAGTGATAGCTTATGCATCCAGACAATTGAAGAGGCATGAATTGAATTACCCCACCTATGATCTTGAAATGGCAGCGGTAGTCTTTGCTTTGAAGATTTGGAGGCATTATCTTTACGGTGAAAAATGTGAGATTTTCAATGATCACAAAAGTCTCCAATACATTCTACAATAGAAAGACCTTAATTTGAGACAAAAATGGTGGGTGGAATTAATTAAATATTATGATTGTCAGATCCTTTATCATCATGGGAAGGCAAATGTGGTAGTTGATGTATTAAGTAGAAAGTCTATGGGAAGTCTATCACATATTACTATTCATCGGAGGCCCTTAATTAGGGAGATGAAAGAATTAGTTGATATCGGAATTGAGTTGGAAATTTCTGAATCTCGAGCTTTGTTTACACAGTTTCAAGTGAGACCTAAGCTGATTAATGAAATTAGAGTCTCACAAGATAAGGATCTGCAGTTACTCAAGTTAAAGGAGGATGTGAAAGCTGGGAAAGCTTCTGAGTTTCAATTAGATGGTGATTTATTGAAGATGGGGCAGCGGTTGTATGTACCTGATGTTAATATACTCAAGGAAAATTTTTTGAAAGAGATTTATTTTGCATTTTACAATGTTTACCTAGGGGCAACCAAAATGTATCATGATGTGAAGATCTACTATTGGTGACTAGGTATAAAGCAATAGATAAATAAGTTTGTATCTACTTATCTATCTTGTGTGCAAGTGAAATTGGAGTACCACAAACCTTTTGGTTTACTTCAGGAGATAGAGTTGTCTGAACGAAAATGGGAACAGATCACTATGAATTTTGTAGCTGGATTACCGAGGACTTCACAGGGTTATGATTCTATATAGGTGATTGTGGATAGACTTACTAATTCAGCCCATTTTCTTGAAGTTAAATCCATTTATACAGCAGCTCAGTATGCTCAGCTATATGTAGATAAAATTGTGAGGTTGCATGGTATACTAAAGTCCATTATATCGGATCAGGGTACTCAGTTCACATCCCAAATTTGGCAGAAGTTTCAAGAGGCTTTAGGTATACAGTTGAATTTCAGTACTGCTTTCCATCCTCAAACTGATGGGCAATAAGAAAGAACCATTCAGTCATTCGAAGATATGTTTCATTTATGTATTCTTGACTTTGAAGGCAGATAGGATTAGTATCTACCTTTGGCGGAGTTTGTTTACAATAATAGCTATAATTCCACTGTTGGAATGGCACCATATGAAGCTTTGTATGGAAGAAAATATAGATCTCCAATATATTGGGTCAAACCTGGGAATAAACAGATCAAAGGCCCAGATTTGATCAGAGTAACTATGGAGAAAGTGTCGATTATTAAATAAAGAATGAAAATAGCTTTTAGTTAGCAAAAGAGTTATGCGAATGTTAAGCGAAGAGATGTGCAATTAGCTATAGGCGATCATGTATTCCTAAAAATTTCCCCAATGAAAGGTGTTATGCGGTTTGGCAAGAAGGGGAAACTTTCATCAAGGTATTTGGGACCATTCGAGATACAATACAAAGTGGGAAATGTATCTTATCGCTTAGCTCTTCCTCCGAGCTTAAGCCATGTTCATCCAGTATTTCATATCTCAATGCCCTAGAAGTACTTTTTTTATCCATCTAATGTGCTTCCAAGTTATTGAAGTAGATAAGAACTTATCGTATGAAGAAGTATAAGTTAAGATAATTGATCGGCAAGTAAGGAAGCTGATAAATAAAGAAATTCCTATGGTAAAAGTGCAATGGAGAAATCACAATATTGAGGAATGCACGTAGGAAAGCAAAGCTGATATGTAACAAAAGTATCCACAGTTATTTCATCAACAAGGTTAGTAATTTAAAATTTGAGGATAAATTTTTTTAAAGGGGGTAGAATGTAATAACTCTAAACAAAAATTTAAAACAATTAAAGCGAGTATCGGTAAGCGAGTATTGGTAAGCGATTTTTCATAGATTTTAAAAGGTGCATTGCTTAGAATTAATTATGGTTAACCTAAGTTGGATAGATTAGTAGCATGAAAAAAATAATTAGAGAATTAAATGGAATTAGAAAGAGTGTTAATTAATTTAATCAATTAAAAGATTTAAAAGAAAAACCTAGGTTTGAACACCCTTCGGTTTTCGATTTTTAATAAATTATAAAACATTCTTTTATCCAATTTTCCTTCATACACCTAAATAATGGATAAGCTAAAAATATAATTTAGTGAAATTAATAAAATCTAAATGCTTAAGTGGAGAAGTAAAAGAGATAGAAGAATAAGAAGAGGAAAATAACAATTTTATAAATTTTGGAAGATTGGTCAAATTTAAGTTGACTCATTAAAAAAATAATAATAATGAATAAAAGAAGCAAGGATGGCCGGTCAAGTGGAAGGATTTTGTAATAACCCTAATTGAAAATTTTAAAACGATTAAAGGTAGTTACAAGAAACGAGCGTCGATAGTCGATTTTTTTTTCATAGATTTTAGAAGGTGCATTACTTAGAATTAATTATGATTAACCTAAGTTGGGTAGATTAGTAGTATGAAAAAAATAATTAGAGGATTAAATGGAGTTCGAAAGAGTGTTAATTGATTAAATTAATTAAAAGACTTGAAAAAAAAACTTAGAAAACCTAAGTTTGAACACCCTTCGGTATTTGATTTTTAATAAATTCTAAAACAATCTTTTATCAAATTTTTCTTTACATATCAATTTGATGAATAATGGATGAGTTAAAAATAGAATTGAGTGAAATTGATAAAATTTAAATGCTTAAATAGAGAAGTAAAAGAGATAGAAGAATAAGAAGAGGAAAATGACAATTTTGTTAATTTTGAGAAATTGGTCAAAATTTGACCAATAATTAAAATAAATAAATATATAAATAATTATGAAATGAGTTAGGTGGATGTCCAAGTAGAGGGATCTCTACTAAATTAATTTATTTTATTTCATCCAAAATAATAAAGACACAATCAAGGCTAAATTAATTTTCTTTTCATTTTTTGTCTAAATTTTCTTTTCCTAAATTCTAATTGGTTATTAAGCATTATAAATAAATAATTAGATAAAATTATCTCCATCTTCCTCTTCCTCTTCCTTTGGCTGAAAATTCCTCCATAAAATTCTCCAAAATTTTGCTTCACCTCACTCACTCAAACCATTCTCCATCTTCATCAATTTTCATATCTCCATCTCCAAAGCTCCTTTTCTTCATCAAATTTGTAGATAGTTAAAAGAAATTCTTCAAAGGGTTTCAAGAGGTAAAATCTTTAACTAGTTCTATAATGTGATTTAATGAGTTTTAATGTTAATTTAGAGGTTTAATTAGTGAAAGAAAGTAGGATTAGAAGTAAATCTTTGAAAATTCAGAATTTCTATTACTTGACAGAATATTGGGGCTGAGTTTTTATATCCTTAAAGTTAGAATTTGAAGATTCTTAAAATATTAAAATTGTAGATTTATATTTTTATATTAATTTTCTTTGAGGAAGTTTTGTCAAATTCTTAATGTGTTGAGAAATATAGATCACTGAATTTAGTTGACTCAGATTAGGGTTTATACTGAGAGACCCTACTAATTTTTGTAATTTTGAGGATATTAAATTCTGATTCAGGGGAAACTCAAAATATGAAAAATCTTTACCTGTTCTTAGCTAAAATTTTGTGAAAACAGAACTGCATTTGAATATCTACATAATGAGTTACAATTAAAATAGTAGAGATTACTCGCATAGGAATTGCAGGGTAGATTGCAGGATGCAGGACTGAATTTGAAATTCCACTATAAATTATATAGAGTTTAGAAAAATCTGATTTTTGGATTTATTAGAAATGAGATGTCTAGTTTAATTATAAAAAAGAATTAGAGCAATTGGATAAGTATAGTGGAGATATGACTAAGAGAACCAAGACTGCCTGTAGAATAAAAGTTGAAATTAAACCTAAGAATTGAGAATTTTAGGGAAATTGATTAATTAGAGTTTTAATTAATGTAAGTTCTTATCAAATTGATACTAAATTATATTTAATTGTATGTGTAGCATTTAAAGGGGATGACAAAAAGGTTCATGATTACTTTTTTTTTTTTTGTCTTTGTTGAGTAGAGAAGTAAGATCGATTTTGGATTTTTTCTTTTAGAGGTGAGTAATAAACATGCTATTTTGCTTGACATTGCCTTCAAATTAAATTATTGAAATTGCCATAAAATTCTATTGTTGGCCAAAAATACCAATTGAATGATCCATGATTAATTTCATGCCTTTTATAATCCCAAATGATTCCTTTTAAATGAATTTGCATGATTGGCCTAATGTTTTATATATTGAACCCTTGAAAATGCTTAAATTATTTTTGATACCTAATGATTAAGTACTATATATATGGCATTAATGAAATGACAGAAGTTTTAATGACATTGTGCACTCTGGTTTAATGATCCTAGCTATGAGGGGGTTAAGGTCCTAGCCATGCGGTTTAATCAACCGTATGAGTAAATAGTATGCTACCGGATTGTAGCTTCTGCTTAAATGATCAATAATGATTATGTCATTTTATGATATGATATGAGATGAATTCTTGATGCGAATGTGGAACCGAACCCATATGTTAAATGACTTCAATTTTATGAATCTTTAACTGATTAATGATCCCATTATTATTGTACATTTTATGCTGTCATTATCCTCTTTGTGAGCAACTCTCTCACCTAGCCTCACAAGTAAGATAATATATGTATTACTTACTGAGATTAAATTCTCACCTCTCATGGTTTAATGTTTTCAGGTTCGTAGTAGATAGTGGTGGTTCCAATCGATCTTTTCTATCCGAGCATGGAATCTGCAGTATCTATGTAATTGCCTCTACTATGAAGATTTTATATTTTTTTTTTTTTTGTTAATCTATAGTTGCTCCATGATTATGACGGTAATGTGGGATATGTATAACTACTGTGTTTACCACTCAGTTAATATTAGTATGAAGTATCTGAACCTTAATTAAATTGATGCATAATTAATTGATACTATTATGGTAATTGAAGTAAGGAATTATAATATGAAAAATGGAAGTCGAGGGTATAAGGTGGAATTTTAGAAGTGTTGGTTTCCTTGCAGATTGTGTAAATTTGTATAAATTAAATAAGTCGATAACTTGGGATGTTATATTTATAAAGGAAACTCTAGTGAATTTTTTTTTTTATAAAAATTGCATAAATAATTTATAGGTCAATAAATTATAAATTATGATGGTTTCTACGGAAATCGGTAGCCTTAAGCTAACCCTTTCCCTAGGATCGTCATATTCCGAAGTTAATTTTGATAAAAAAATCCAAGACTTAAGTCCTTACAATTTCTAGCATTAAAACATAGCTAGAAAGTTGACTAGATAATTTTCTGACCTTGAAAATGATAATATTGAGATAAAAAGAAAACTAAGAAACAAATACTACATTAAACTTTAAAGATTCTACCAATTGAGCATTAGAATTTCAATTAGTCAATTTTTTATTTAATGGACTCCCTTCAATTTCAAGATTAACTTAAGTAAATAACTTACTAATTTATGAGAAAACTTTGACAAAGAATTTTTCAAAACAAAATAGGAGATAATGCAAAATTATAATGCAAAATAGCCAAACTCACAATAATGCATAAAAGAAAAACAAACACTCAAACAAACAAAAGCAAATAAAAACTAACTAAGCCTTCCCCCATACTTAAAAATTCACATTATCCCCAATGTGAATCCCAACAATATAGGAAACAATAGGGAACTTCCCTCAATCTTCTGATGGAGATGGTGGTGGAGACTAGATGGTATAGCCGGAATGGTGGAAAAATTGATTCAGTTTGTACTCCATTCGATATTGACAGCGCTCCATTTGCTTATACCTAGTCTCCATTGTAGTCATTTGGCATTGCATAGCCTTTTGGTTCTCCAAAATCTCCTCTAAAATGTGAGTGTCTCTATTAGAGGAACCACTTGTACCACCTTGTTGATTCATTGTAGGTGGCAATTCAAAAGCAAGTGGCTCTTCATGGCTAGCCTCCTCCCTATTACCTTGCTCCTCATCATCAGATTCTTCCTCCATATTATGGATAGGATGTACCAAACCCCTCCAATAAGACCTTGTATGTGCTGGAATAATATTGAAGGAACTATCCACAATTTCTCCTCTAAAAAATGCTTGTTTAGTAAAATATGAAAACTTAACAATAGAAGAGAGGTCAGCAAAATCAATGTTAAAATTTTTAGCAATGATAGTGATAACATGCCCATGGGTCAATGGACTATCCTTACATGCAACACATGAAAGAAGTTGATTAAAAATCCAATAGGTCCAATAAACTTTCTTCTTATTATGTATGCACCACATCAAAAATAATTCTTGAGTAGACACTCTATATATATTAACATTATAATATAAAGAAATTAAAAATCTCCCCCGAATATCTCTATATAGATTAGGTTCAGGCTAGGCTGAGGTGTTACATTCTGCCCCCCTACAAATAAATTCATCCCCGAATTTATTAACAAGCTAAAGGATAGAAATATCACCTGACTCCTCAAAAATATAGGGATACCTTTGCCTCATATCTGCCTCACTCTCCTAGGTACATTCCTCTATACTCCTTCTACGCCATTGAACCTTAACCATAGGAATGCTCTTATTCCAAAGCTGCCTAATCTGATGATCAACAATCTGAACTGGAACCTCTTCATAAGACAAGGCTTCATCAATCTCAACTTCCTGGGGTTGTAAAACGTGAGATGGATCTGAGACAGACTTCCTTAATATGGAGATATGGAACACAGGATGGATATGATCCATACTTGGAGGAAGAGCCAATTTGTAAGATACATTGCCAACCCGATCCAAAATTTCAAAAGGTCCAATGTATCTCGATGACAACTTGCCTTTCTTTCCAAACTTCATTACTCCTTTCATAGGAGAAATCTTCAGAAAGACCTGGTCACCCACTGCAAACTGCACATCTTTCCTTTTAGGATCTGCATAGCTCTTCTGTCTACTAAAAGCAGTCTTTATCCTCTGCTGAATAATAGGAACCTTCTCTATTATCTCTCTAATCAAATCTGGTCCCTCTAATTGCTTTTCACCAGGTTCCACCCAACAGACAGGTGATCTACATTTCCTGCCATAAAGAGCTTCATAAGGAGCCATTCTAATAGTAGAATGATAACTGTTGTTATATGCAAACTCTATCAATGGCAAGTAATGATCCCAACTGCCTTTCAAATCCAATACACATAATCTCAACATATCTTCCAGGGTCTGAATAGTCCTCTCAGACTGTCCATCTGTCTGAGGATGAAATGCTGTACTGAATCTCAATGTTGTACCTAATGCCTCCTGAAATTTCTGCCAGAAGCTAGAGGTGAACTGAGTACCCCTGTCAGAAATGGTAACTGATGGAACCCCATATAACCTCATAATCTTGTCTACGTAGAGTTGGGCATACTGTGCAGCTATATAAGTAGTCTTTACCTCCAAGAAATGAGCTGTCTTTGTCAATCTGTCCACTATCACCCATATAGAATCATACCCCTTCTGTGTTCTAGGCAAACCCACTACAAAATCCATTGTGACCTGATCCCATTTCCACTCGGGTAACTGAATCTCCTGAAGTAAACCCGAAGGTTTCTGATGT
>CANXYC010325245.1:0-10988 GCA_948193065.1 Aleurites moluccanus | reverse complement strand
TCACACTTGGAGAACTTGGCAAACAACTCATGCTTCCTCAAGGTTTGCAATACAATCCGAAGATGTTCTTCATGCTCTTCCTTTCTCCAAGAATATACGAGAATGTCATCGATGAATACAATGACAAACTTGTCCAAAAATGGACTAAACACCCTATTCATTAAATTCATGAATGCAGCTGGTGCATTAGTCAATCCAAACGGCAACACTAAGAACTCATAGTGTCTATATCTGGTCCGGAAGGCCGTCATCGATATATTCTCATTCCAAATTTTCGACTGATGATAACCCGACCTCAAATCTATCTTAGAGAAATGACTTGCACCCTGCAACTGATCAAATAAATCATCTATTCTGGGTAAAGGATACTTGTTCTTGATGGTAACCTTGTTAAGCTGCCTGTAGTTGATACACAATCTCATAGAACCATCATTCTTCTTCACAAAGAGTACAGGTGCTCCCCACGGCGAACTACTAGGTCTAATGAATCCCTTATCAAGCAAATCTTGCAATTGGATTTTCAATTCTTTTAACTCAACTGGTGCTCTATGGTAGGGAGGAATAGAAATCGGACTCGTGCCAGGTAGTAATTCGATACCGAACTCTATCTCTCTATCTGGTGGCAACCTTGGTAATTCTTCAGGAAATACATCCGGAAACTTATTAACTATTGGAATTTGCTCCTTGTCTCTCACTTCCCTATGAGTATCCCAGACATAAGTTAAATACCCTTGGCAACCTTTCCTTAATAACCTTTTTGCCCCAATGGCAGATATCACATTGTATGGCACTTCACTCCACTCCCCTTGAAACTCAAACTTTTCACCTGAAGGTGGATTAAAGACTAGCTTCTTCCCATTGCAATCTATAGTAGCATAGTACTTAAAAAACCAGTCCATGCCCAAAATCACGTCAAATTCCAATACTGGCAATTCAATCAAATCTACATCCAAGTTCTTGCCACCCATGCTAACTACACATGATGGATAAAGTTTTGAACTTCATTCTCTTCCTCTAAAGGACTAGAAACAACCAACACATTTTTCAAGTAATTCACAAGGCACATGCAATTTCTTAGCAAAACATGATGACACAAAGGAATGCGTAGCTCCTGAATCAAACAGCACTCTAGCATTCAAAGCTTGGATTGGGAGAATACCTGTAACAACCGTATTAGATACTTGCTAAAGTAAAAACTCTGCCTCTACCTCTACCCATGGGAGTCGATTATGAAGCCTGAGCCACATATTGTCCTGACCCTCTGCCAACCTTAACAGTTCTGCCCAAAATACCTCTGCATGTACCTGGCTATTGACTAATACTCCTCTCTCTACTCATCTGAACTGTAGCCTGAGAAGCCTGAGGTCTACCTCCAAAGGGTGGCTGTGGACAATTCTTGAGCAAATGGCCTTGTTGTCCACACCTAAAGCATGCTCCTGATGCATAATGACAAGGGCCATTATGAAATTTTCCACATGTAGAACACAAAGGTTTAAGAGTCCTAGATGGTGCAAAGCTAGCTGGACCATGGCTCATCTAAGAAGTGGGTCCAGGAGTAGTTTGACTCTGTTTTGGTCTCTCTGAAGGTCCTCTATACCCACTTCTAGAAATTGACTAATGAGCCACTCCCAAGTTCTTCATCCCACTATCTTGTTTAGAAGAACTACCTGCTTTAAATTTCTTCTTCTCACCCCTTTCGGATCGAGCTTCCATCTCTCTATTCTCAATGATCCTAGCTTTATCCACTATCTTAGAGTAAGAATCGAACTCAAGAGCAGCTAGGAGTTTAAATATTGGAGCCACCAGTCCTCTGCGAAACCTCTGAATCCGTGCCACTTCTGTAGGCACCAATGCAGGAGCAAATTTGCTTAACTGACTGAACTTCCTGGCATACTCTGATACACTCATACCAGGGGTCTGAACCAATCTCTCAAACTCTATCGATTTAGCTTCTCTCACACTCTGTGGAAGAAATTTATTCATCACCAGTTCCTTGAATCTCTCCCAAGAAAGATCTTCATTCCCCCAAAATATACCAGAAATATTTCTCTTGAACCAATCCTTAGCCTCAGCTTTCATCAAATACCCCACAAATTCTATAGCTCTTCTATCGGGAATCCACAGAATCTGTACTTTCTCTTCAATTTCTTTCAGAAAATCCGTAGGATCCACTTCACCTCTATACTCTGAGGGCTTAAGCTTAAGAAATCGCTCAAATGATATTTCTTCCTCTTGACGTACAATAGGTGGTGGAACTGCTGGAGGAACAGGGATCTCTAGAGCTTGTATTGGAGGAACTTGTTGTTGTCTTTGCTGAGTAATAAATTCAGCTATCATTGTATAATTCTTTTGCAGTTGTTCCAATTGTTGAGCCATATTAACCACATCTACTGGTGGCACAAAAGGAATCTCATTTCCTCCATTTCCACCCACAGAACCTTCTTCAGAAGGCAAATCTAGCCTAGGACGACCTGGACCTCGTCCTCTACCACGATGTGGAGGCATCTCGATACTGATAAGAGAAACAAAGCAAACTTAGACTCAAAACACAAGATTAGCGCAGGTTTATACCAAAGGAATACACAACATTGACGTGACATAGATCCTATGCTACGTAGTTATCTTAGTCAACACTTATACTAGGACTCATGCACATCTATTTATCTTCTATCTTAAGGATTATAAACCAATAGCTCTGATATCACCTCTGTCACACCCCATCTCCAGTGGTGCGACGGTCCTAGGGCAAGAGTAGGCTTAAGGCCACCATAAACCCATAGAACCCTCATATCCTGGATCCCATTCATAATACACATTCATATTAAATATAGATACCATTACAAATATTCATTTCTATGATCCATGTAATAATAATTCATGTATTTATATTTATCATCATATAATTTCCTCTTGTTCCTTACTGATCAAAAGATACATCCCACACCACTAAGGAATAAGGGCAACCCCCAAAATATAACAGTTCAGGCATCAAAATAATATCATCCTCAATATCTAACTACGGAGCTCTAGAGTATACTTCTCATACATACAATGCCATAATACAATTCAATGAATACATATATCAAAATAATTACAATGATGGCTTCTTGGAAGAATAAATCAAGAAGCTCAGTCTTCTATATTAGCTCCTTCTCGAGTTACACTATCACCTGAAATCCACAGAAAAGGAGTGAGCCTTCAACTCAGTAAGATATGAACATGCAATATAATAATCAATCCAAAAGAAAGGTCAATCCAAAGAAATATGGGTAAGAAAATATCTGATGGTTATGCTTACAAGAACATAAGTGCTCACAATCGAATAGCACTGCCAAATCATATGATAGAACTGCAGAGTGCATCAGTAGCTTTGCTACCTATCATAACAGAGCGCATTGGTAGTCCTTGCTACCTTATCGCAAACGCATGCTTGACCAGGCATACGCCTAGAGCTCATGGTCCCCTCTAGGTGAAACACTGATAAAAACCCTATCAACTAGGTTCCCAAAGTGCACAATAGACCAATGAATTTACTCTCATAGGGAAGAGTGTTCTATCCATAGGGTTATATAGTTACAATCTTACAAGAAAACATATTGGTCACAAGACCATCAACATATAATATAATTTTTAGTCAAGTTAACAAATAGGTTTCATATGAACTTGATCCAAATAACGATGACCAAGTCATTTATAATATATATATATATGGCAATCACATGAAACAAATTATCATTTTGTTTAAGAATATCATGGAAATTTCAATCAGTAGGTCAGTAATACAATATCATATAACATGTGAATCATATATGTTAACATTAGGAAGGTTTGGACAATTCATTTCAAAGAAACAATATACATATGCAATGTTCATACTTACCTGAAATCAATTTATCCTTGTATTTTTCCTCAGTTACTTGTACAGTCAATAAATTTCCTTTTATTTCTTGAATCCTCTTTTCCCTATGATATTTTCCCAAATGATCAAAATTAGGGTTTTCTCAATCAACAATACATAATATGATTCTCTATAATTTTATTCATTTTATAGCCTCTATTATTGTCTCCTAACATCAATTTAATTTATCTCTTAAAAAAAATCTGAAATTTAAGAACCTACTTACTATTCATGTCACTATTCATCAAATTCCATAAATTCTAGTATCTTGATTATTAATCAAAATTAATAGTCTTAAATACTTATAATAGAGTCTGTATACTCATATAGATCTATTCTATCTATCAAAAATTCTTAATCTAAAGAAAAATAAATTTTGGAGAAATTACCTTATTTTCCCAAAAACTGAATTCCTGAAGAATCTGACTTGAGAATGATGATCACAGCCTTAAATGCACTAACTTAATAATTCAATGCATTAATTTCGAGTATTAATGCATTAAAAGCAATCAAGACAGATTTGAGAAATATATGAGAAGAAATGAGAACGAACAAAGAAAAGAGAAGAAGAAGATATCGCAAAATTAGCTACTGCTTCTCCTTTAAAATAGGCTATAGCCTCTCAGTTTCCTGCTTCGCCAAACTCACTTCACAATGCCACACATGTCCGCTTTGCATATGCCACCTCGCATATGCCACTTCGCCAATCTCTCCTCGCCTATTTCCACTTCACATATGCCACCTCGGCAATGCCTCTTCACCAATCTCTCCTCGCCTATTTCCACCTCGCATATGCCACCTCGGCAATGCCTCTTTGCCAATCTTTTCTCGCCTATTTCCACCTTGCACTACCTATTCTGCCGAGCTGGAAAACCTCCATTGTCATTCTGCACTGAACTAGTTCGCAATTGAGTTACAAACACTCAAATTCCTTAATTCTTTTTGTCACTTAAAATAAACACTCAGGGGTCCATCATAAACAAAATTCAAATCAAAAGAAATCTATAAAATTTATGGTGAATTTCTAAATTCACCCAAACTTTACTCTCCAAAAATTGTCCAAGCAGGTCTGATTAAATTAGCTATCTCTTGAACTACAATTATCCAATCTCATTGAAATTTCTCAGTCATTACTATATACAGAAGATCAATAAACAGACTCAATTTCTACATTCTCAGAATACACATCAACTTACTGCAGGAAAACAGAAAACTAAATAAATTCTGGTTAAGGAATATATCTCCTTACACACACACAGAATTTCCAAAACAATTTTTTTCATATTCATAAATAAAATATGCAACTCACATGATTTACACTTTTTTTTTTAATTTATTCTTTTAAAGCCTCAAAACTGACTCATCAAGTTATTCCTGCATATTAAAAATTCTGAAATTTCTCCAAAATATTATTCTATCCACAATTATCTCAATAATGAGAAATAAAAATAAAATCAAATCAAATATTTATTATTGACTATTACACATACAATTGATTTCAAACCCTATTTAGTGCCCAAGATCAATACTTCTTTGCTTTCATGTGCTTGACTTGGGTCAACTGATATTGAAAAATCATCTGTAGGAGTGGATAGTTGAGAACTACCAACCAATGAGTCTTGAGTAAGAGTAGGAGTTTCATTTGAAATCATCTTTTACCTAATAAGAAACAATCAAACAATTAAAAAAATATATTATAGCAATAACATGATAAAAAAAAAAAAACTTATTGAAAACATCTTTTACCTACTTCAAACAGTTTTAATTTATTGAAAATACCTATACATAGTAAGAAAATAAATTGATGATTTCAAAAATTTATGGCCCAATTATAAAACAATGAATCTTATTAAGCCATTCAATTTATACTTTCAAGAAATGTTAACATATATAACTATATTATCATTAACTTTTGTTTGAATAATTTAATCTACAAAATTTCCATGGTAATAGTCTCCATTTACGTTCATGTAACATCGCATATAAAGAGAATTTAATTTAATTTTAATAATAATCAAATAAAATTCTTATTAGTTAGTCTCAAAGTCAACATGATCAAAATGTATAGTTGGATTTTACTACCAGTCTATTCTTAACTTTCTTTATGAATGTCAAATCTTAGATTCTCATCTCTATTTCATTATTATTATTATTATTATTATTATTATTATTATTATTATTATTATTATTATTAAGAACATGCAAATGGCCTTAAATATTAATCTTATAAATGCATTGTTATTGCTCTTCAAAAATCTTAATATAAGAATAATTTCTACCCCAAATGATAGCCTTTTAATTTAAACAGTATAGGTTCAAAAAGAGCATAAGCAAAGAGACAATTATTGAAATCATTGGAAAGTTAATTGACCCAAAAAGCAACTCAGTAGAAAATAAAATTTCTAATCCTAGCCGAACAAAAATTTCATAATATCATTCAATTTCCTACCTTCTAAAAACATCATTATAGAAAAGACTAATACAAGTAAACAAGTAAAACAATTATTAACAAATTAACATATAAAAAACTTACCCAAACTAATATAGTCGAGAGAATTTACCTTTGAAAATTGTCTTTGAGCACTGAAGCACTAGGGGTTTTAAATTTATTGGAACCTTCAACTGTTTGCCATTAATAGGTTTGCAATTGCCTTTCAAAATTGAATATTTACCAAGAAGGATCTCTAATCAAAATTGACTTTTGATACTTCATTAGCCGTCAATGGCAGTTTACCAAGAAAGGTTTTAATTAACTTTGAAAATTGTATTTTTATTAATTAAATTTATATGGATTAGTTAATTGTTTTAATGTTTTTCCATTAATTTTAAATATAATTAATAAAATTAAATTAAATTTTTTTACTTTCCTTTTTTTATAGAAACCCTAATACATAATTATATATATAAGGGTAATTAAGTAATTATATTAAATGTATATATATTTGTAATATCGGATCTCCACGAAGACGGGGACAGAGATCCCCGTGGGATAGGGAATATACTCCCTATCCCTGCCCTGTCCACACTAATAGAGAAGAAATACTCTCCACCCTCGTTCCCAAGGAAAAATAAATTGGGGAATCCCCATCCTGTTTGGGGCAAATCCCTGTGATGAATGGGGATTTTCTGTCCTATTGTCATCCTTACTTGAACTTGGTAAAAATATTTATTTAATAAAATATTCAAGTGTGATCTTGAGAAGTAGACGCAGGTAAAGAGTTGGTTGAATCACTATAAAATCTTGTATCTTATTCTTTCTTCTTCACTCTCTTCATCAAAATTTTTATTTTTCCATTATTTTTTTAAATACCAACCAATTCACCCCTCCCCTCTTGATCGTCATTGGGCCAATAGATATAATTTTTATTTGATTTTGGAATTATGCATTTTTATGTCTTCATGGTTGTTAAAGAAATGTTTATGGTATGTGATGTGAAATTGTTAAGAAATTCATAAATTGTATCTGCATCAATAAGAGAAGATATAGTAGCTTAAAGTATTTTGTTAACTTGTACGATAGAAATATAATTGAACTAAAGGATGATATTATAGCTGCAAGGGTAATATTGGATTTATAATATGGTTATGTGAAGATTGGAATAGAATATGAGAATATGAATATCTATATGGTTTAAAAGATAAGGATACATTATGTAAAGTTTAAAGGAATTGGTAAATAAAGGAATTTAAATATACTGGATTATACATCATAAGTGGGAAGTTATAATTTCTAAGAAGATAATGTAACACTTGAGATTTTTTTTTTACTTGTATATATTCTGAAATTCTTGTAATGATGTATATAAGATTTGTTATGGAATGTTTGTTTTGGAAGTGAGATTTGTTTGTTTTGATTTGAATTTCAGAGTTTGTATTTGTGTAGAATTTTGTGAATTTATGTTCAAAGCTTTAAAGAAAGAATTTGGGATATGTTGTAGCCTCATGTGTCTAGTTTAAGTAAAAGGAAGAATAGAGGCATTTAGACTTTTGTAGCTCAAGATAGAGCTGGTTTAATATGTGTTGCCGAAATATTTTTTTTTTCAGCTTGTGCGCGTGAACAGTAAACTCGAGAATTTTTTTTTTAAATTCTGGCAGTAGCTTCTTCGAACTTCAATCTTTCTTTTTTTCTTCTTCTCTCTTCTTTTCCATTTCCTATTTCTCTCAACCATAAGTCATTTTTCTTCATTTCTAAAATTTTAATACTCCAATTAAGCCTTATAAATGTTAGAAAACATAAATTAAGGACTATAAGAGCATCAATTCAAGTCAAATTCTTCACAATTTCGTTGGAGGAGAAAATAATGTAATTTTCTCAAATCTTTTCTCTAGCTTGGGTTAAGTTCTTTGTTAGCTAGAATAGTTATTTTTAAGTTATGGGTGATTTTTTGTGAATATTAATGGCTAATATTTATGGTTAGATTTAGTAGTTATGAGGATTTATGATTTTTGGATAAATGGTGCTGTGAATAGTAAATTTTCTCTATAACTATTATTCATCCTCTATTAATGATTAAATTAATGCTATAATTTATTTATAGAGACTCTAAGGAACTTAGAATTTATGGAGGATTATTTTATGTGATTGTTTTAAGAAAACCCTAAAATTTGGAATTTTGGAGATTTTTATTTAGGAGAATAGAACTCAAGGAATTAAGAATCTTTTGGATTTGAGCAAAAGTTAAGCTTGGTTAGAAAGCTTTTTGGTGCTAAGAGGTAAGTGTGGATTTCGTTTCATGGGTATGATTCTCCATATGAGAATTTTGCTAAAGTATATTATATTTATATATATGTATATGTTATTTATGAGTTCAATTTATTAAAACCCTTCTTAAATAGAATCTTTGAATATTGATAATGACTTGGTTATTTTCCTTGGATCAAGTTCATTAATAAGCCTTTGTTATACATAATATAATATATTATTCATATCTTGTGATCTCTTGATTACTTTTGATTACTGTTGAACCAATACATGATATGTATATACACTTCCAATGTGAGTTAATTCATTGGTCCAATGTGTATAGAGGAAATCAGATTGATAGGGTATAGTATCAGTACTCTACCTAGAGGGGATCACAAACTCTAGGCATATGCCTGCGCAAGTATATGTGTCACATAAAAGTAGCAAGGTTGCCCAAACTTTATGATATGATACCAATTTTATGTTATGTTTATTTGATAATGCCATTATTTATAGGCATTTATGTTCTTAAAAAGAATCATGATTTGATATTTATATATGTATTATGAGATGATTGGATAGTGCTACCCTTTGTAAGCATTTATGATGTTAATGTATATGTTAAGATTTCTTTCTAGTACCCTAGTACATATTCAAGATTTGCTATTTAAGTATTCTATATATGTTATTCATTCTTATTGTTCGCATCTTACTGAGTTGAAGGCTCACCACTTTTCTGTGGATTTCAGGTTCTAGCTTAGCTCGAGAGAGAGTTAATCCTAAAGATAGAGCTTCTTAATTTCCTTCTCCACAAGATGACTCTTTTATGTAATATTTTTGGATAACGATTGAATTATATATATGTATTCATGTCTATGAGAAATATACTCTTAGAAGTTTCGTAGATGTGTGTGATGTTGCTTATTCTTTTGTTTTCATAGATGGCATTGTATACTTTCCCTTGTTCCATATTGATATTAGAATTATATTTTGATCAGTAAGGAATAAGAGAAAATGTCATATCAAGTTGATAAGATATATAAGATATGGATGTTTGGCATGATGCTAGTATGTGTTGTATTTTAATCCAAGTTAGCTAAGGGTTCTACGGGTGTATGGTAGCCTTATGCCTACCCTTACCCTAGGACCATCGCACCGGTGGTTTTGGGGTGTGACAGATAAGTATTCAAAAAATGATAATAAAGATGACTAATAGTCCATAGTAAATGAAAGTATTTATATGATGAGTAGAGAAGTAAAATTTGTGATTGTAAGAGCATTGGGATGATATGAAAAATCAAAGATTCAAGAGTTAGGATTTAACGAATAATTAAGCCTTATGGAAATATGAAATGTAGAGTACAATGTAACATAACAAAAAAAATATAGTTATTAAGAGTCCTTCAAAAGCTATGTTAGGTATGGTAATTGAAAGTATCGATGGGGCAATCCATGATAAATTGAAGTTCACCGTTGAGTTAAACATGATTCTATAAAGACATAGCATATATACAAGAATATGGATAAGGAATTGTAATGATTGGAAGAAATATTGATATATAGGATGCTTAGTTCAAAAATGGATAAAATGGAAGAAGAAAATTATGATAATAAGTACATAAGAGTATCAAAGTTAATCCTAAATGGAAGCAAGTAATGGAAGTATGGGTTTTATGTGCCACGTAAAGGACTTAAATGATTTACAAAGAAAAGGGGTCATAAATGAGACATCTGATGAATTGCAATGTATGTTCAAGCATCACTAAAGTAAGAATTTCAAGGATTGTACAAGCTTAGTATGAGAAGGATATTTTGAGTCAGAGATGAGTATGAACATTACATCTAATAACATGGTAGAAGCTCTACAATTAAATCAAGGCAAAAGAATGTGACATGGACAAGTAAATAGCAGGTAAGTTGAGCAATATGATTTGTTCTTCTCTAAGGCAAGTTTTTAAAATTCGAGAACAAATTTTTATAAGGATGGGAGAATGTAATACCTGAGATTTTAGACTTCGTTCCTAGTATGGAAATCATTGAAACTTTATTGATAATTACTATATTGCTTTATTGTTCTTAAAGTTTAAGTATATTTTGATTTTGTATAAGTTATTAATATCCATAAAGACTTCATTAAAGACTTCATTTCTATTGTCTACGAAAATTGAAAACCCTCTTATGATAAGTTATATTATTTCCTTGTGAAAGGACTTAATATTGATTCCTTGACTAAGTTCATTATTGAATATAAAAGTTTATTCAAGTTAAATCCTTGTTATTCTATATGAAATCATTGAAATCCTAATTATTGCTCATTCAACTGTTATTGCTTTTACATAAGTGTTCATGTATCTTCTTAGATATATTATTATTATTATTGTTAACATATATATATATATATATATA
>CANXYC010325179.1:0-16008 GCA_948193065.1 Aleurites moluccanus | reverse complement strand
GACCGAGCTTCTTGATTTATTCCTCCAAGAAGTCTCCACTGTAATTATTTTGATGTATATATATTCATTGAATTGTATTATGGTACTGTACGTAGTGGAAGTATACTCTAGAGCTCCTTAGTTAGTTATTGAGGATGATATTATTTTGATGTATGAACTGTTACATTTTGGACTGCTCTTGTTCCTTAGTGATGTGGGATGTATCTTTTGATCAGTAAGGAATAAGAGGAAATTATATGATAATAAATATAAAAGTATGAATTATGATTTCATGAACTATAGAAATGAATATTTGTAATGATATCTAGATTGGATATGAATATGTAATATGAATGAGATACAGGATATGAGTGTTCTATGGGTTTATGGTGGCCTTAAGCCTACCTTTGCCCTAGGACCGTTGCACCACTGGAGTTGGGGTGTGACACATAGTATAAAGGTAAAGAGCATAATAAAATCATGACTTTCTTTTCATCTTAATACTTATAGTCAACTTTTAATAAATCGTTAAACTTTTAGCTAAACCAGCCAACACATTCAATCAAATAACCACCTTCTTGAAACCTGAAGGTATACAAATCTCATTTTGTGAATAGTTTATTGGTCCCACTATTTGTCATATATAGACTCTCCAGTTTTTATCCACAAACCTCTTGCTATAGTCTTTTACACATCATACAAGATCAAATCTGCATACCAAACACATGCGAATTCTATTAAAAGCTATTTATTCCATATCCTTCCAATCCTCTACATTTATCTTTTCTAGTTTTGTTCTTGTTAACATCATATTTACCTTCTGCTATACAAACATATCCGTAACTCTAATCTGCCATAGACTGAAATTCTGTCTACCATTAAATTTATCGAATTTCACTTAAGGTGTGTTCATTGAGAATTTTGTTTGGTCCTAAGTCAAAACACCAAGAGCTCTGATATCAATTGTTAGTGGAAGAAAACAATGAACATACACTGTCACAAATTAGAATATAGAAAAGAAGAGAAAACGAATATAAGAATTTTACTTGCTTTAGCAAGTGTGCCTACATCCATGGACAATCGCCTACTTTTTTACTATGTCCCAAGAATGATTATTACAGATATTTCCTAGGTCTAAAATCTTATACAAATAGGAATAGAAATTACAGTTTTATTTATATTTTCCCTAGGTCTAAAACCTAATATAAATAGGAAATAGAAAATACATAATTATCCTAATAATAAAATAGCTTAACTATCATATGTTTGGAGTCCACTAGTAAATTATAATTTTCTCTCTAATAAATATGAGCCATAACTCAAAAGCTTATGACCATTTGATAATAATATCCTGACTTTACTACTCTTATAAAGCCATTGGATTAACGTTTCAATTTGTATTAGGGTTATGACTATAAATTCGAGTCTCTTTGATCCACCGCTTGCTGTAATGGTATTTGGAATATTGGAATCTTGTTCATACCGGTGGTTCTTCTCCAAGCTTAGGTTTTGAATTGGAATATTGGATTTTTGTTATGTTATGATTTAAGTTACAATTCTTTGTTTTGTTAGTTGAAATGGGTATGAATAATAGCTTATTAATTTGGATTTATTTGATGGAAATTAATTAATTAATTTATAACTGAAGGGGAAAATTTAATTGATTTATGGCAAAAGGGAAAATTTTAAGGAAAATAAAATTTTAATTGATTTATGGCAAAAGGGAAAATTTTAAGGAAAATGAGGAGTATTTAAGTTTATTTATAAGCATTTAATGAAAAAAATAGACGGAAAAATCAATTATGTTAATGAAATCAAAATATAGGGATTAATTAGTATATTTTTCAAAAAGTATGGATGAATTAGTTAATTAAGTCAAATGTAAAGAACTAAATAATAATTTATCTTATTTATTTATTTTATAATTTACCAAACATTATATACTACGATATGTGATGTGGTCACTCATTGTGTTGCATAGCACCATCTAAGATTACAGTTGAGCTAAGTCGTTCGCGAGTGGTTCGCTATTCGGTTGGATAAAAGCTCATTCGTGTTCACTTCATTTAATAAATGAGTCAAGTTTGAGCCTTATTTTAAAACTCAATGAATAAACGAGCCAAGCTTGAGTTTTAAGCGAACAAGCTTGCAAATAATTAGATTAATAGGTTCACAAATAGCTCAATTATTATTATTATTATTAGCCTAATAATTTTGATATTCTAAAAAATATATTTTAACATTCTTATAATCTTTTTAATAATTCAATTTAACTAAAATACATATACTCCTAATTTTTTATATATGTACTTTAAATATTTCTAAAATATAAAAAATTATATATTTAATTATATTTTTAATTTTTAATAAAAATTACTCTTTATTTGGAAAATTATTATTATCATTTTTTAACTATAGAATATAATGCTCATTCACTTAATTTTATAACTGGATTTTTTTAAAATAATTGGATGCTTTTACTTTTACTTTAATGTTAGTTTTAACTATTTTTTGCTATAGTTATTTTATTAGAAATGAATATTTAGAAAGTTGAATATTCTGATTAGTCTTAAAATTTAAGATGAGTCGAACTCGAGTTCGAGTTTAACTCAATTATAATTTATTAACAAGTTGAATTTAAACATGATTTTGAAACTTGATTTGAAGCGAAAAAAGTATAAGCCAATCATATTACCTCACCACCCTTAAAAATTGAAAAAATTATAGAAATACCATTATGTATAATGCTTTTCATAAATATGATCTCCATTTCATATTAACATAATTCTAACATCTACATGATAATTCTGCCCTTGAGACTATGTTATGAAAGCTTTTCCTTATTTTTTTTTTTCACTCTTGCCATTCTTACATTGACTTTTCCTACTCATCAAGCTTTCTTTCTTTTTCTAACTATCCTCTCATTCTCATTTTTCTTTCATCCAAGTATTCCCTTCTTCTCATTCCCGTTAGATCCAATAGTTTTGGAAAAGAACCCACATTTGCTCTGGTAATACAGATTACTGCTCTCATTTTTTCTTTCTTGCACAGATGTCATCACTTATTACATCAGTTTGCATGTCTCATCTTGCCTTATTTATCAAACGATAGATCTTACCTAAGCTTAAGCAATGATGGTATCTAAACCCAATGAGCAATGTCGGTATCACGTCGGGTTTCTTGTTCGTATCATCACCCAAATAATTTTTGTTAATATTTTGGACTTTTGATTATTTCTCTATTTAATTCAATTAGAACAAGTTTCGAACATATTTTGATATGTATTTAGACTTAGTTGAAACTACTTTTGAATCAGAAGTCAAAGTATGTCGAAATTAAGTCAAAGCAGGTCAAAATTAAGTAGAATTAATCAAAAGTATATCAAAATTAATCCAAAGTACGTTGAAATTAACTAAAGATTAAGCCAAAGTATGAATTCTGAATAATATTTACCTTTTTTTTGTTGTCTGATACTGATGCTTGTTTATGTTTAATATTCTTGATTTCAAGATTATATTTTCAATTGTTCATACAATGTTTGTTGTACTTCAATATGGTGGTGAATGGAAATCTAGTATTTATGTGACATCTAAAGAACTAAAACTGATGAAATTGCCATCTACGTGCAATTATGAATATTTGTGCAAGATAGTTTACAACAAATTTGGATATAAACCGGAGGAGCTTTCATTGAATATAAAGTATCCTAAACAACCTGTGACGAAACAAGTCTGTATCTCTTCAATATTTGATGATGAAACAACGCAAATTGTATTAGACAAGTATAAAAAAATTCATTCTAGGTCAGTTATTGCAATGGAATTCGAGGCAATACAAAGGTCACAAGTGCCATCATTTGAGGAGAGTAATATTGTTGCAAGAAATATAAAGACACTCAACAAAGTTTCTGATATCATTGAACACAACAATAAGGTTCCATTTGATCCTACTACAAAGGATGTACAATTGACAGATATTGTACCTGATGTCGTGCCTGAGGTGATATTTGATAATGATATTTCTTAAAAAAATGCAAATGAAAAAGTCGAATCTGTAGATATATGCAATGTCTTGGAAGAAACTAAAACCCACAACCCAAACAAACCAAAGGATCTTTCTCAAACTTTTCTCAATTTAATATTGTCCCAACAAATATACTAGTTGAAGTTGTATGGTCTTTGTCCTCGGGTTCATCAATGTCTGTTGGGGTAGATCATATTTTTTGTTCAAAGAAAGATTTGCAAAGAGTAATGAGTTTAATGGCTATTAATAGGAGCTTTGAATTCAAGGTTTACAAGTCATCGAAGACCCTTATAATTCTAAAATGCAAGGTCATCATGGAATGTAAATGGTATATGAGAGAAACTATAAAACCAGGATCAAATATGTGGTGTGTTATTCGCTTTAATGGTGTCCATTCATGCAGTGATAACCATAATCATAAAGATCATCCTCAGGCTACCAGTAGGCTTGTGTTTGAGTTAATAAAAGATAAATATGAAGTTCTTGGTCGAATATATAGACCTAAAGATATCAAAGATGACATGCGCAAGATATATGGGGTTCATATATCTTATGCAAAAGCTTGGAAGTCTAGAGAATTTGCTTATGAAAATATTTGGGGATCACCTGAGGCATCATTTGCATTGCTTCCATCTTATGTATACATGTTCAAGAAGACAAACCCAGGTACTGTTACTTTCATTGAGTGAGATGCTGACAACCATTTCAAATATTTTTTTTATGGCAATGGGAGATTCTATTCATGGTTTTCAAACATGTATTAAACAAGTTATTACCATTGATGCAACATTCTTGAAAGAAAAATATTTAGGAGTGATGTTCATTGCTAATGGCTTAGATGGTAATAGATAAATATTTTTGATTGTTATTGGTGTTGGTGATGCAGAGACTGACTAGTCATGGGGATGATTTATTTCCAAATTAAAATCTGCCTTAGGTGATATTGTAAATCTTGATTTTTCTCAGATAGACATTGTAGCATAGAGAAAGCTATAGTAACTGTTTATCCCGACTCTTAGTATTATGCATTCATCTTCCATTTGTCACAGAATATCAAAGCAAAACCTAAGCATGATAAAGTACACAAATAATTTTTCCTTTCTGCAAAAGCATATCGGGTCTCTCAGTGGAATGACTATTGAGAAAATATATAGACTCAATATTCTACTATTAGCAAATATCTTAATGAGATCAGTGTTCCAAGGTGAGCTCTAGTATTCCAAAATAGTCGGAGGTACAACATAATTACAATAAATATCGCAGAAAGCATGAACATGTTATTGTTAAAAGTAAGAGAACTTCCTGTTACATTACTTATAAATCATATGAGGGATGTCTTACAAAGATGACATTAAGAGCACCACGAGGAAGCTAAGAAAAATCCTCATTATTTGACTCTGAAAATACAAAAAGAAGTTTTTGCCTGAAACAAAGAGACGAAGTTTTATGGTAGATCCATCTGACAACAACACATTCAAAGTAAGAGGTGGTGAAATAAAAGAGGCAGTTGTTGATCTAAAGAAATGGACATGTATTTGTAAGGAATTTGATTTTTATCAATATCTATGTTCTCATGTAATCGCAGTTGCTAGACACACTGAAGTCTAGTTCGAAACATTATGCCATTTATATTACACAAATTAAACATGGAAAAATACTTATGCATGAGTTATAATACCAATTGGTAATCAAAAGGACTGGAATCTATCATAAATGGAGAATAGTCCTACATTATTACCACCAAGAACTAGGAGGCAATGTGGTAGACATCATAAGAAGAGGCAGTTGCCAACTAGAGAGGATGTTGCCCTTTGAACATGCTCAAGATGTTTACAAAAGGGTCACACTAGGAGGACTTGCAAAAATCCAATTCCTTTGTATCTAGTTAATAATTCCTGAGTTGAGTTATAAGTATACATTTATGCATTTATGCAATATTGAATAAATTATGTGTTAAACTGACAACATGAATAAATTATGTATTATGCTTAGGAACATTTTAAATTGACAATATTTTATCATTGACTAGCCTCTTTTGTATATGCATATTTCAAATGTGTTAAATTGACAAAATGATATAATCATTCGAACATTTGCCAAATATTTATGATTCGACTTAATTTTGACTTAGATTCGACGAAGTTCGACTAAGTTTCGACTGTATTTTGACAAAATTTTGACTGTACTTCGATCAAATTTTGATTGTATTTCGACCAAACTTTGACTGTATCAGTGTTATTTATCTTCACTAAGGAAAATTTGCTAAATGTTTATGATTTGACTTAATTTTGACTTAGATTCGACTTAGTTCAACTAAATTTTGACTTTCATCGACCTAGTTTTGATGTAATTTCTACTTCGTTTAAACTTATGTTATATTGTGATTAAGACTGAAAATCCACATAATTGATAAGTTCCTATCAAACTATAAAACTAATGTATATTGCATTATGCTCTATTTCAACTAATTTCAAACAAGAATTATATATATTTCAAGTATACTTCTTCCTCTTGTGACACTTGGCTTAACTATTTTACAAGTGTTATGTTACACTTAACAAATTGTTCAATCTTAACCATTAGTGTAATATCCTAGAAGGAGCCAATTAGACAACAGTGAATCGGAGTATTGAAAAGTAATGAATAGACTATGATAGGAATCGAAAAACCTAAGAGTAGTTTTATAAAACAGTTACATAAACTAGAATAAATCATATGCAGATTTGAGGAATTTAGTAAATGGGATAAAATAGATAGTAGGTAAATATTAGAGAGACTCAAATGAATTAAGTTAATGAAAATTAATTGAATTAGTAAGTTGAGTCAATTAAAGAATAAAAGGAAGTTAAGGAAAATTCGGTATGGAGATTAAAGGCTTAAGAGTAAGCAACTGTAGAAACAGTGATGGACTGTTAAACAGAGTAAATTGGAATCAATATTAGATGATTAATAATGAAGAAGAGCTAATTAGAAGTTGATTAGAATGAAAAGAGGATGAAGTCACAAAGGACTAAGGTGATTAAGGAGGAAAAGTAAAATTTTCAAATTAATAGAAAATGGGACCCACCAATTTTGTCATCTTTTACATATGTTAAAAAACTAAAGTTCATGTCTTTTATTTATACTTGTGGGCTAGCCATATGTATATAATATGGCCAAAGTTTTATTTGTTTATTTATATTAAGTAAAACTTTTACACTTGTCAAATTTTTAAGAAAACAATTTTTCATGTTTTTCTTTCCTCCAAGCTTTTCCTAAAGAGTTAAATATAAAAATAATTTCTATAAATCTACCTAATGAGTCTGGAAAAAAGGCCATCCTAATAGCTAAACTTATTTGTTTCATTTGTTTATTATAATCTTAATGAAAATAGTAAGAACACATGTCAAAATTTTCAAACTCTCTCAAATTCTCTAGAATTCTCTAAAGATTTATAATAAAAACTTATTCTTTTGTGTTGGATTTTTATTGACCTCATATAAAAGCCTAAGAATAAGAATAAAATGAAGGAAAAACAATACTTCTATACCAAAAAGTCGTGGTTGGCCGAACCACACTTAGCAAAGTCCATAGTGAATTTTTCAACTTTTCTTCTCCGAAACCTTTCCTCTAAAATAAATTTATAATAGGATACCCTTATAAAACTCTATAAGCAAGATGTGATATAAGTGAGAATGATATTTTGAAGTAGAGATTGTGTAGGAAAAGGAAGATTAAAAATAGAAGAGAAAGAGAGTTTCCAAAAGTGACAAAGAAGAAGAAGAAGTTTGGCTTAAGGTAAAATTTTATTTCTTGATGTTTTACTTGTTTATTGATATATATAGATTGTATAGTTATTGAATTTATAGATTTGAGAAAGACATGATATTATATGTGATTATGATTAAGAAATTAGGGTTTTGTTTATATGTTAAGAATTAAGTAGGTAAAGTAAGGAATGTTATGTGTGAATGAAAAAATTCAGACACTGTGTGGAAGCTGTCACTTAGACCTGTGATTCCATGATCTTAATGATAGAATTTACTTAAGTGTAAAACATGAAATTGGTATATATATGTGTTATTTATATTCTTGCAAAATGAATTTAGAAAATTCAAAGTGAGGAAAGAGATATTAAGTAAAAACAGAGACTAACTTAGATGTAGGGCTTCATAAAAAGTTATTATGTTTTAATTTTACATAATGTTAGAGACTGAATTAGAGAAAGTATTAAACATGAAAAATGTTTATATATGTCTTATCTAGAGGTATGTAAAATTCTTTTAACATTGGATTAGTATTTTATGAGATGTAGCCAAATTAGTAGAGACTGCCCGGATTAGAGTGCAAGGCAGCAGAGCTGACAGTGAGATTGAATTCAAACTGTCATCATATGTTGTGTATTACTTGAACATGTCTAAAATTTGGATATGTAAAAACCTGAAATAGTTTAATTAGGAAAAAGAATCAAAGCAATTGGATATGTATAGCATGAGTTATAGGCAGAAGAACACAGATTGCCAGAATGAGGAAAATAAGTAAAAGTTTAAAAGCCATAACCCTAGGTTAAAGAATATATGAGTATTCAGTAAACTAAAGTTAAGAGTAGTAAGTGACATGTAAATAAATACTGATTTTAATGCTTAATTGATGTGTAGCATCAAAGGATGAGGATGATGTAAGTGGAAGATCTAAGTGAGGAAGTGAAAAGAATTTGTGAAGTTGTTTAACAAGGTGAGTTATGTATACTTCATTTTGTTTATCCATAAATTGAATTACTAAATTTTTCTTGAGCCTTGTATCTTCATGATTGAATGCCTCATTGTTATTGCTATTGATCATATTTGAATTACCAAGCCAAATGTAATATATTACTGTTAAATTGTTATTGAAAATGAATTGCTTATTGTATTGCTTGACCTTGAGAATTTGATTTGTGATATTGAGTTTGATTGGCTTGTATCATGATACCTTAACTGTTGAGCACACCAAATGTTCAATCATGTGGCTTAATGTATATTGTTGGATAACCACCCTGATACTAAGAACAAAACTGACACATGTTCATCAAACTGCATTAACACCAATTGATAATCAAGCCTTGTTTACCTATTGATTGTTCACAGCACCTAAATGATTCCAATGAATACTTGATTTGTCATTTAAGTTTACTGCTTATGTGGACCTGATAGAGCTACTGCACTGATAGGGTAGTGGGTAAATACTGTCAGCATTGTGTAAGATGGACTCTTTATATTATTTACCCTAGCTAGGAAAGGATTTGTCCTAGTCGTAAGGCCTGGCCCGCCTTATGTAATTCACTGATATTGATATATTGTTACTATTATTAGCCCTTCACCTGTCACTTCCACATACTGATATGATATTTACCAACTATTATTGGCATTGTCTACCATTGAAACTCTTTCCTTACTTTATTGTTATTTGTCACTGTTATTATTGTTAACCATTCTCTTTATTTTTGGCATTTGGTGTGCAAATTATTAGCTTTTTATTATGCCAATTTATTATATTTACATCCATTTATGGTATTCATTATTACTTAACTTCGATTGACTTATCATATAGTTATTTACCTGACCTTAATGTTTGAATGATGTATACTTAACTCACCGAATATGTTATACTTGTATGTGATTATTTCATTATTTTATAGGAAAGAAGTAATAAGAGCTACTTCCTAAGTCAATTTTCTCCTCCGTACTTGGGACTTGAAGACTCCAATGTAAATTTTCTTTTGTGGAGTCAATATGTTTATACTCTATAGCTTCATGGGTATAATATGGGGTATAGATAATACTCATTGTCTTTATATATATAATATCATAAGAACACGTTTTTACCTAGCATGTGTAAGTACAAATGATATTAAAATGTGATATGACCTGTTACTAAAACTTAACAGATAATTGATGCAATATGAGCAAGGCATAACAAATGGTAATGATAATGGTAATGACAAAGACAGCAATACTAATAAAGATAGTTCTAAAATGTGATTGTGACATGATATGTATAAAATAAATATATAAAAGTGTCATATATGCTTATTTGGACTATAGAGTTGAGGATATAAGGATAGTGAAATATTGGGAGTGTAAATTTTTATACAGGTTACAAACTTTGAAAAATTATTGAAATGTGAATTGAGCACTATTCATATTGGAAATTACTTTAAAAATACCAAGGAGACCCTATCAAAATTTGTGTAAGACTAATAATTGTTACACGGAATTTGAATATTAATGAATGATTGATGATTGACATGTTTAAGGGTTCTACGGATATCTGATGACTATGGGTTTACCCGTGCCCTAGGACCGTCATGTCCCCAAAGTGGGATGTAACAATTAGAAAGCTAGTGGAAGACATCTTATCAACTATGTTTGTTTTTCCTTCTAGGCTTCTGCTTTGAGTACATCTTCATATAGAGATTTCTGTCGTGGATTTTCTTTAGCCTATCGAAAAGCTTTAAATAAGAATTATTGTATGTAGTCTTTCATGTCTTCTTTCTTGATTAGGTTCAAGTCCTTTTCAAAGACCATATATTATGAAAGTCCCTTGGCAACGAAGAAGGGGGGGGGGGGGGGAGATGAATTGGTTGTTTTAAAATATTAATAACAAATAAAAGTTAATTAGGAGAAGAAGGAAAGAAAAATCAACACAAGGAATTTATAGTGGTTCTGCCAAAAATAAGCCTACGTCCACTCCTCAAGATCACACTTGAATATTTCACTAACTTTGATCTTTTTAACAGATGCAAGATCAAACTTTGAGTGTTTTGGCTCACACTAAACCTTACAATGTGTTTTACAATAACTCTCACACTAAACCAAAAAGAAAAACAAGAGATGAGAAAGAATTAACCCAATTAATTTTTTACCAAACTCTCAAAAATTAATTCCTCTTCAACAATCTTGAAGAATAACAATTAATTTTCTTTACAATAAGAAAACTCAAAAATAAGCTCAAGAACTCTTAAATGCACAATACTATAAATTAATTTAAGAATAGAGGTTATTCAGTTGTCATTAACTTCATACCAACTCATATAAATAGTCTTTAGCTTAATAGAGTCGTTTAAATGCATTAAATGTGCATTTAATGCAAAACTTCGTACTTACAAAAATTAGTTTTCTATCAGAGTTCGAACTATAGTGGCGACTACAAAAGAAGTAGCGGGCACTACTTAACCTGAGTGAAGAACTTCACGGTCACGACTTAACTTATAGCGGTTGTGAATTTCGTAAGTAGCGAACACTACTTAACATGTAACAGCTGTGATGTATCATCCAATTTCTCCAAAATGCTTTTGTGTCTCTGAGCTTTCTCCGTAATGGGCACTACTCCCTATAGCGGGCGCTACTCCTTTGCTCACTTGGACTCTTGAGCTTATAGACCTTCTGGACCTCATAATCACGGCGGTGACAAGTTTGTAGCAGCTGCTACTTAACTTTATACTTATGTAGTAGTGTAGACATATATAAGTAGCAAGCGCTACTTAACTCTTTTTTCCAATTTGAGCTACGTAACCTTCTGGACTTCTTAGTAGTGGCTGCGATTGCTTCGTAGCAGGGGCTAATTAACTTATAGCGGGGCTACTTAACTTATAATGAGGCTACTAATCCAACATCTCAGATTTTTGTCTCTGTGTTCGTTAGTAGCGAGGCTACTTACTAAGTAGTAGGCGCTACATACCAGTAATCTGCAATTCTGAAAAGTGAAACTTATACATAGTCAAAATATTAGTTGATTAATTAGCTATTTGTACCCATCAAAATAAGTATGTTAGGATACTAAAGGTTTAACAATCTCTCCTTTTTTTATGGTGACAAATAACTATTAAGTGCAAGTGTTAAAAATAGTGTGAACCAAGGAAATTTATAATTTTGGTACAAAACTCCCCCTAAATTAGTGCCAACAAGTTTTAAATGACATTTTAAACTTATTTGCACTTTTATTCCCCCTTTGTTTGAAAGCAATCAAAAAATAGATGTTCAAAGGGAGGTTTTTTGTTGTCAAAAGGTCAAATATGTTGTCAAAAATGCATGAAAATGTTGTCAATAAGCAAATATGGTGTCATTAGCTTGAAAAGTGCATAATTCATCTGAAAATGCATGAGTTTTCTACATTCAATCAAAATGACCATAAACCAACAAAAAAAAATCAACATTGATGCAAAACAGCTACTCAAGTTGCTAATAAGCCAAAGTCAAAACTATATAAGCATTTTTTGAACCTCCATTGGCAACCAACAACAGACAATCAACTCAAAACTTCAAAAATATCAGTAAAACAACAAGAATCCATAAAAGAACAGCAAAAGATCAAGGCATGCTACAATTTCATATGTATATCAACACAACAAGCATCAATATATATGTACAAGCAAATTATGACTAAAACATCAATTTGAATCAAAATTTCATAAATATACTGAAATGTCATAATTACAACCAAAATGTACTAAATATCCAAAAATTGACCTATAAGTTCACCAATGTACAAAAAAAATGAAGAAAATATAAAGAAAAACTAAAAACTCCTAATAATCTAAGAATCTGATGGGGCATCAATAGGTAGATCAATAGGATCAGCAGGATCATGCTCCACTCCATGTTCAGCAGCTACAACAGCTCCAATGGCAGCTACGTCAGCAAAAACATTCATAGGTTCTTGATTCTTTGCAACGTTGGCATTAATAATGAGACTCGAAACTGCATCAACTAATTCTAAAGTCGTTGAAGGAGTGACTTCAATTTTATTAAGCATTATAGCCAACTCACACTGCTATCTATGAAGCCTATGAATTGCCCTTTGAGAGAGGCATGTTCGGTGGTGAGCTTCATGACGCGATCATCGACGGTCTGGATTATAGCAAGCACAGTGTGCTTAAGCGCATCAATGCAATCTGTGATGAACGTAGCAATCTGTGAGAAGTCAGTCGAAGGAGGCGCTAAGGAGGCAGGCACTGATAGAGGTGTTGGAATAGTAGGAGGAGGAGGAGGATCTTGAACAGGCTCCATATTCTCATTTCCAAAGATATTAGCTTCCCTAAGGGCAAAATTCTCATCCCGATTTTTGACAACTATAGACATTTTGGCTAGGGTTTGCATTCCTAGGAATTTGTTGTCATCATTAAGGTGGTGGAAGGGATGAATGATGTGGTTTTAGGGTTGAATCTCAACTTTTGGTTAGGGTTTAATTGGGTCAATTATACCGCAATTTTGGTCATCAAATGACCAATCACAATATCCCAATCTTTCTCTTTGACAGTGAATCAAAGTGATCCATGAGCTATCAATCGGAATCAAGTCTGTGATTCTTTTCAATACACCACAGGTAGAAAATATATAATTTAAGCATGGTAGTGGAACTCATGCCTCTAGCATTAATGGTATAAACCATAATGAGATGAATTATCTTTAAAATGGGACTCCTAATACTAGTGGATTTGGAGGTCCTAGGGTTAAAGTCAATGTTTAGTCCTATAATTTTCCTCCAAAAAACATGTTCATAAAAATTATCAGGGAAATTATATAGGCCATGGTCAGAAAAACAAAAAATCTGAGCAAGTATGTCACGACCTAAGGTATATGGCTGACCTAAAATTTTAAAGTTTATCAAGCCATAGGTCTTACCAGAGGTGGTATTGACCTTAAGAGTTGAGAACAACTCTTGAACAAGCAAAGGGTAACAAGGATAGGTTATGATAGCCATAACAGTCCAGTCTACCATTGCCAATTTGGCCTTAACAAAATCAGCTAATCCTATTCTACGCAAGGCAGCCCAATCTACATATCGAGATGGTAGTATGTGGTTAGAAGAGAGAATATTGAACTTTTTCTTCTCCTCAGGTGTTAAGGAATGAAGAAGCAAGGTCTGAGGGTTAAGGAAGAGGTTGTTGGTCCTATGTCTGTGCTTGAGAAGGTTTACCGACCTTTTCTTTCCTTTTTTATGGCTAAGACGATTGAGGAGGAGGTGGTGGAGATTGGGATTCTATTTCTGAAGAGAGAGAAATAAATGATTCGGAGGTTATGGATTTTATGGGTTTAGGTCTTTTAGCAAAATGCCCTTGTCTCCTAGCTAGGGTTTTGGTGCTCTTGAGAGGCATTTTCTCTATAATAATGGAGTGAAATTAAAGAAATTTGAGTTTGGGAGAGAGAAATAGTGTTTTCGCTCAGAGAAATTGAGAGAAAAATAAGAAATGAAGAAATTATGTTTTGAGAACGTGACTAAGAGGCACATCAAATTTGGTCTAAAATGTCTCAGTAGTGGCTTCTACTTAAGTAAGTAGTGGTTGCTACTAGATAAGTCGCAGCTACTACTAAAATAAGTAACGGCTGCTACTTAGTGTAACGGTTGCTACTAAGAGTCACAAAAGCTAAGTGTAGTGGTCATCGATTCTAGGAAGAGTGAAAACATGAAATTTTACCTAGATTCACAGGCGCTACAGCATGAGTAACGGCCATTACTTTGGAGCATGTAAGAAGGTACACTAAAGCCCAGAGTAAGGGCACTACAACAGTTATAGCGAGTGCTACAAATGAAAATAAAAACAAATTTAAGCAATCATAACAACACTCATAAACACTAATCATTTTAATTTTTCAACTTCATTTCCATCTAACATCCCCAACTCACATTTAATGAAATTTAAATGCTCCTCATTTAAGGGATTAGTAAAAATGTTCACAAATTGATTATTTGAAGCAAAATTTTCAAGAGCAACATTATTGCACAACACATTATCTTTAAGAAAATAATGTCTAATGTCTATATGCTTGCTTCTAGAATGTCGAACAGGATTCTTTGATAAATTGATAGCACTAGTGTTATCACACTTAATAGGAAACTTGTCCAAACGCACACCTAAGTCTTTGTTATCCCATCCATAAAATTTGTGCACAACAACAAGTGGCTGCTACATATTTGGCTTCTACGGTGGATAAAGCCATTAAATTTTGTTTCTTGCTAAACAAAGAAACAAGGCAATTTCCTAGGAATTGGCAAGTACCAGAGATACTTTTTCTTGTTGGGATTTAGGCCATTAGGCGCAGTGGAAAACAAAAAAAAAATCCCAATCCAAGATCTCTATGTTGATTAAAATCGAAGATTAGATTCAAGATTCAAGATCTTTCACTTTTGTGTTTGAAACTCTTTCTTCACTTGATCACCTAGAAAGGGTTGTAGCAAACCACTATCTTTCCACGAGACGAGGAAAGCCCGACTAGTAATCCACGCGAAGATCAAACAACAAGCCTTTTTGGAAAGAGAAACCAAAAAACCTTATGTGCAAGTCAAGGGTATTTTGGCTTGATGGAGAATACAAAAAGTTGGCTGAATTCTTTTGGTGTTTCCTCTCAAGGTGTTTTAGCCAAAGGGATGTATTATGACTTCTTCTTTACTTAATTATGATCTTATCATATTTATAAGTCTCTTGACCAACTAGGTTTTAATCTAACGACTTAAATTAAAACAATAGGTTTAATCACAATAATGCCATTAATGAAAAAGTCAAAAACACTCCTTTGACTTTAGAACTATTGGCCATATTCTAAATATAATCCTATGGTCCTAATTTAATTAAATATATCATATGCAAATAATTAAATTAGATAATTAATTTAATCACATTAAATTATTGCAAAATCTCCATAATTAAATATATGAATTAAATCTAATTTAATCATAATTTAATTTCCTCTTTTACTTATTGTTTGAAACACTTCTATGCGTGTGACCTAATAGGTTCCCTAATTATATGGCAACTCAAGTTCTTAATTATTTCCTTAAATTAATTTAGAAAACTCTCAAGTGGAATTTCTATTTCCAAAATAGAAAATTTCCATAAAAGGTAATCATTGTCCAACAAGGATTATATGAATTAAACTTCTTTAATTCATAATCAATTCTCCAATTGAACCTTTCTAACTTAAGTAGATCATGAGCGGTATCTTGCCATATATCATGACCCCCAAATAATCAGAAATTGCTAGTGGTAAG
>CANXYC010325105.1:0-13682 GCA_948193065.1 Aleurites moluccanus | reverse complement strand
AAAACAACCAAGTCATTATCATATATTAATGATTACATAAAACAAGTCATTAAAATTTATAATGGGACAACACAGTGAACATATATATATATATATATATAGCAATTCATCTCGTAAGAAGTAATACACATTTATGAAATTCATAACTTACCTCACTGCAATACTATCCACTAAATCCGGTTAACACTTGCTTAATTGACTAGCCTCCTTAAATTCCTTGAAAAGGCCGAACCTAACAAATTCTTTAAATTTCATAAATTAGGGTTTCCTCAATTAGTAATATATATTATGGTAGGGTTTCCTCAATTAGTAATATATATTATGGTTCCATCAAATTTTAACCATCTTATAGGCTCTATTATTGTTTCCTAATCATCAATTTAATTTATCTCTTAAGAAGATTTGAAATTTTGAACGTGGCCACTATTCACATCACTATTCATCATATTCATAAATTTCTATATCTTCCCTATCAACTGTAATTAATAGTCTTAAATGCTCATAACAGGTTCTATTTAAGTCATAATTAATTATTCTAACTACCAAAAATCTTAATCTATATATAAAAAAATGGAGCTCAGAGAAAATCACCTTATTTTCCAAAAAATGCGTCCTTAAAGAATCTTGACTTGAAATGATGACTGAAACCTTTTAATGAAAATAATATAATGGTTTAATGCATTAATTATGAGTATTAATGCACTAGAAAATAAATGGTACAGATTTGAGAGCGATAAGAGAAGAAATGGAGAAAAAGGAAGAAAAGGGAGAAATTATCGTGAAAAGAAAAGGGCTAAAGTCTTTCCATTAAATAAGCCACTGCCTCGCTAACTCCCACTTCGCCACTTCTTCACTTCGAAAATCCCACTTTGCAAGACCCATTTCGCAAAGGCCTCTCTACTGAATTCCCACTTCGCCAAATACCACCTCGACAAAGGCCTCTTCGCTGAATTCCCACTTCGCCAAATGCCACCTCGGCAAAAGCCTCTTCGGCAACTCTCACTAACCCAACTTGATTTGAGCTAGAGAACTCCAACTTACTCGTTTATTGTTGACACTTAAACTAAACATCTGAGACTACACTTCAAGCTCAACTTTCCAGCTTGCTCAATCTCTATGCACCTCGGAATCGAGAAGCCAACTCGCACTACCTGCTCTGCCGAGCTGGAAATCCTCCTTGCCAACTCACACTAAACCTTCTCGCAAATAAGCTACAATTTACAATCTCCTCAATTCTACAACTGTCTGTAAAATATGTAAAGAAATATTACTCATGCTAATACTTGACTCGCTCAGCCACTAACATATCAAAACAAATAACAACATATCACAGACTTATTGCCAATCATACTTAAGGTAAAAATAATTATAAATCTAAAACTTATACATTCTCACTTATCCATATATTCTGTGAAATCATAACACTGACTCACAAAATCATACCCAAACACAAATTCTAAGATTTCAAAATATTAATTTAATCACAACAAAACATTCATAAAAATAAAATAAATATTTTTTTTTACATAGGTATTACAAGTCAGTTGCTAGGACATTAATGGGTATGTTAACCACCATTAAGTTTGATGGTTCTTATACCATGCATGAGCATGTTACTGAAATGGAAAATATAGTAGCAAGATTAAGTTCTATGGGATTGTCAGTGGATGAAAGTTTCCTTGTGCAGTTTATCATTAACTCCTTGCCTCCTGAACATGGTCTATTCCAAGTAAATTATAATACTATAAAGGATAAATGAAATGTGATTGAATTGCAAAGTATGCTCATTTAAGAGGAAGCAAGACTTAAGAAGCAAGGAATTCACTTTGTCAATCTCATAGGTCAATTAGGGTCTAAAAGAAAGCCAATAAGAAAGAATGGAAAGGGCAATAAAGGACCACTAAAGAAAAATAAGTCATCTGCCCAAATCCATAAGATGGAACAAAAGGATGATAAGTGTCGTTTATGTAAAAAAACCTGGACACTATCAGAAAGACTGCCTGAAACTTAATGTATGGTTAGAAAGAAGAGGTAAGCCTAATGCTTTTGTATGTTTCGAATCAAACTTGACATCAGTTCCTTATCATATTTAGTGGCTTGATTCTGCATGTTCCACTCACAATTCAAAATTGATATAGGGATTCCTTACGACCCAAACCATAAACCTAAATGAAAATTTTAGTTTTATTAAGATTAGAGTCAAAGCTCCAGTTGAAGCCATTGTAACATATCATTTGATTTTAGACACTGGATATCATTTAGATCTTTTCCAAACATTTCACGTTCCTTCTGTTTCTTGAAATTTAGCTTCATTATCAAAACTTGATACAACTAGATTTTCCTTTTAAGTTTGGTAATGGATGTTTTAATTTGTTTAAACAAAATTATTTTATTAGTTTTGGTGTGCTTTATGATGGTTTATACAAATTTAAGCTTGATAATTTATTTGTTCAGACTTTATTGACCTTGCATCATAATGTTGGTTTGAAACGTGGTTTAGTGGATGAAAGTTCATCTTACTTGTGGCATCAACGTTTGGGTCATATATCCAAAGAAAGAATCTAAGATTAGTAAAGAATGAAATCCTTCATGATTTGGATTTTACTAATCATGATATTTATGTGGATTGTATTAAGGAAAAACACACAATTAAGAAAACAACCATAAGAAGCACACAGTTTCTTAAAATTATACACACTGATATATGTGGTCCTTTTGATGTCCCATCTTTTAATGGAGAAAAGTATTTTATCACCTTTATTGATGATTTTTCACGTTATTATTATATGAAAAATCTCAATCGGTAGACACATTAGAGGTGTTTATCAATAAGGATGAAAGACAGCTAGACAGAAAGGTGAAAACTATCAGGTTTGACAGAGGTGGTGAATATTATGAAAAGTATGATGAAACTGGAAAATGCCCTAATCCATTTGCTAAATTCCCTGAAAGGCATGACATATGTGCTCAATAAACAATGCCAGACACATCGCAACAAAATGGTGTGGTAGAAAGGCATAACCGTACATTAATGGATAAGGTTAGAAGTATGTTAAGTAATTCTTTTGTACCCTTATCATTATGGATGTATGCTTTGAAAATCGCCATGTATTTGTTAAATAGGGTTCCTATCAAGGAAGTTCCAAAGACTCCTTTTGAATTGTAGACAAGAAGGAAACCCAGTTTGAGGCACATGTATGTTTGGGATTGCCCGACAAAAATAAGAATTTATAATCTATATGAAAATAAACTGAAATCAAGAACAACCTTTGGTTTTTTCATTGGATATCCAGAAAAATCCAAAGGGTATAAATTTTATTGTATTAAGCATAGTACAAGAATTGTTGAAACTGTAAATGCTAGGTTCATTGAAAATGGTGAAACTAGTAGGAGTGTAGAACCATGAAGGTTGAAAATTCAAAAAGTTAGGATACAAATACTTTTACCTATAACTTATTCTCAAATTGTTGTTCCTACAGTTGTCGAACGACGTGACAACATACAAGAACAATAAAATGAATGATCAAACACTCCATGATGAATTGGCTTCTAATGAACCTATAGTAGATGAACCACATGAAGTGGCATTAAGAAAGTCTCAAAGGCAAAGAAGATCTGCCATTTTTTATGATTATGTGGTTTATTTACATGAGTTTGAATTTGACTTAGGAATTGATAAAGATCCAGTTTCTTTTTCACAAGCCATGGAAAGTGTTAATTATGCTAAGTGATTTGACGCCATGAAAAAGGAGTTAAAATAGATGGACCATAATTGTAACACCCCAGACTGTAGTACAGTAAACAGTAAGGAAGTAGCGAATCATAGAAATAGAATGATGTTAATTAAAAAAATAAATAGACTAAAAATAACTATTGAGAAAATTTAAGAATAATTGTTACAGAAAATTTTTAAAGATGATAACTGACATAATTATCGTTAAAGAATTTTTAAATATTTTTAAGAAGTTTTTACAAAAATTAATTGAGGATATTTAGAATTAAGATTCTAAAATATTGAGAAAAAATAATTTGAGATTCAATATGAAGTTAGAGAGGCAAGTGGATAGTAAAGAGATGAAAATGATAAGAAAATATGACTTTTGGAGGAATTTATCGGTAGACGATTTTTAATTAATTTTGAACAGTAATTTGTGCAAATTTCTTTTACATAATTTAATTTTTATGGATTATGGATTAATTAAAAATAAATTGAATTATATGAGATATTTAAAGTGAGTGAAAATAGATACAAAATAAGAGAGGAATTACGAGACGTTAATTATCGATTTTCGGAGTTTTGTCGAAATGGGTTCGGTATAAAAATTTTGTAGCTACAGATGTTGAATGATTAAGTTGAATTGAGGTACTAAGGATAATATAAGATTTCATAGGACTTGAATGTCAATAATTTAAGGTCTTAATTGAAAAGAATTAAAAAAAAATTATGGTAGAAATTATAATTAAGGAAAAATTGTGGGCAAAATGTGTAATTATCAAAAGTTATGGGACCCACCTAGAGAATGTTATTTTGCATCAAAATTTCTAGACAATTCTTAAAGAAGTCGCTGGATGAGTTAGTGGAAAAAGAAAAAGAAAAATATTTGTAGATTTTTTTTTTATGTATATTCAATTGAAAATGGACATGTTGGCAATATAGAATTTTCCTATTTATTGTCTTCAATTCTTTTCAATAATTTTAGTGTATAAATGGAGGAAAGAGGCTCATTTTTCTCAAGGGGATGCCCGAAATATTCTTGAACCAAAGTTACTAAAATATTTCCTTTTATAGAAATCAATGGTTCAAGTTAGGAAAGCTAGGGAGAAAATAAAAGATTTCTAAAGGAAAATCGATGGGAATCTTATATCAAGTGAATTTAAGGAAGAAGAGGATCATCCAAACATAAGGTAAGGTACCTAATCCTAGAATTTTAATTAAAACTAAGTGTGTTATATTTTAATTGAGTAAATAATTGAATAAATTAAGCTAAAAGTGTTAAAGATGAGCTAGGGTTTAAATGGATTCTGAAAACTATTTTAAGACAGTAAATTATAACTAGTATTTTGAAATTTTAATGACTGAATTTGAGGATGGCCAAAAAATTAAAGTTGTATATAAACATGTTAATTTAATGTTTGAAAAATAAATTTGGGAAATTCAAAGTGAGGAGAGAGTAATTGAACAAAAATCATGATTGGTCAGAATCAGGATTTTAGGAAAAAAAAAACTATTATTTTTTTATTGTACAAAATGTTAGAGATAGAATTAGAAGAAGTATTCAACATAAAAAGTGTTTATTTATTTATTATCTAGAGGACTGTAAAAGAGTTTTTCAATTGGATTTGTAGTTTAAGAGATATTAAGTAATAAGTGTTACCTGACCAGATTGACAGATAAACAGGATAAGGGTTACAAAGTTCTATTGATATGAGGACTTTAATTTCTGAATTAGGAAAAGTGTTAAACATAAAAAATTTTCATTTATATGTTAAATAAATAACTATAAAATGGTTTTGCATTTGGATGAACAATGATTAACTTATAGATATGGAAATAAAGTCTGCCTGGACATGTATTACAAAACAGTAAGCTTAATTTTGAAAATTTACTAATAGTTGTACAGTGATCATAATGACCTGAAATTTGAATATATTATAGTTTTAAATGTCTAGTATAATAAGAAAAAATAATCAAAGTAATTGGTTAAGTGTAGATTGAGTTATAGGTAAAAGAACAGGGTATGCCCGTGACTAAGTTGCAAGGCATAATGCTTAAATTCAAAGGGTCATCATAAATTGTGTAGTGATGGGATTAATTTGAATTTTAGATATGTTGGAATTTGGAATGTATAGTTTAATTAGAAAAAATAATTGAAGCAATTCAATGAGTATAGAGAGAGATATGGGTAAAAGAACATAGGCTGTCAAGTATTATTTCTATTAAGAATAAAACCTAGGATTTGGGAATTTTAAAGAATTTCTTTAAATTAAGTTTAATTAATATAATTTCATATTAATTGGTGTCTAAATTGAGATTAATTGAATATGTAGTATTAAAGGAATAATAAAAGGTGATATGAAGATTAAATGTGCAATGGAATGAGATTAAAGAGGTGGAGAGTGGAATGCAAGATTAAAGGCCAAGGTGAGTCATAAGTATATTATTATGCATATTGTAGCCGTTCTTTGAACTATAAATTCTATTTGATCATTGTTTTCATTTGAATCAAATCTTCTTTCTTATTGATTAATGATCGATATTTGATATTGATATTTCCTACAAGCAAACCATGCAATGTGATCATAAGTGTTGCAACTTAACCTATTACAAGTCTGATGGTATGGCATGACAGAACTACCCGACTGATGGGGTAGTGGGTAAATTCTATCGATAATGTGCACATTGATATAATTTTTATCCCTCGCTAGGAAGGGGTGTATATCCTAACATAATTCTAATTTCATGAGTTATTTTATGAGCTATTTTATGAGGCCCTAAATCTGTTATGCTCATGTTTAATTGAACCACTGAGCTATTGATATATGTGACTCAAATTAATAGTACTTGTTTTCTTAATTGACTACCTAATCTTAAATGTAATTGTATATTTATGACTCACTGAGTATATTTTTTTATACTCACTATATGGTTATTGATCATTTTTCAGGTATGAGGTAGTAGCAGTTATATCCCAAGTCACTTCCTTCCTCTGACTTGGGTCATTGAAGACCTCAATGTAATGAGTACTTTTGTGAAGTCAAAGGTAAAACTCTTAGAGCTCCATGATACTGTATATAAATAGGAAAATGAAGTATAGAGAATTATGTAAATAATTAAAGTGATCGATATATTCTAAATATGATGAGATTTAAAAATGGAAAAAAAGAATAAAATGATAAAAGCAAAAGTTAATAAGATAAACACTATGTGAACGTGGATAAAATGGAATGTGTATAATGAGAGTGAATTAGTTAAGTAAATATTATAGAAGTGTAATGTATGATTTTTAAACTGCGGGATCAAGGTTATATGGATGGTAAAAAAAAAAAAAAAAGGAGCGTGATTTTTTATGCAGGGTATATAAACTGAAGAATGAATATTTGGATATAATATGCTAATGGGTTCTACGGGTATTCGATGATATTAGGTTTATACGTGTCATAAGATCATCATGGCTGAAAAGTGGGATGTGACAATAATGAAGTCTGGGACCTTATTAATTTGCCTGACGGTTGTAAAATAGTCGGCTATAAATGGTCTTTAAGACCAAATGTGACTTGAATGACAATATCGAAAGATACAAGGGCAGACTTGTTGCCAAAGATTTTACTCAGAAAGATGATGTTGATTATAAAAAGACTTTCTTCCCATGTCTAAGAAGGACTCTTTAAGAATTATTATGGCTATGGCGACTCATTATGACTTAGAATTATACCAAATAGATATGAAAACTACCTTTCTGAATGAGAATTCAGATGAAGAAGTTTATATGGACCAACTAGAGGGATTTTTAGTTGAAGGAAAGGAACACATGATGTGTAAACTTAAGAAGTCAATATACATGCCTAAATAAGCTTCCCAACAATGGTATCTTAAGTTTAATGATACTATCACTTCCTTTGGTTTTAAGGAAAATACTGTTGATTGGTGCATGTATCTAAAAGTCAGTGAAAGCAAGTTTATATTTTCGATTATATATATTGATGATATCTTGCTTGCTACTAAAGATCTTGGTTTATTACATGAGACCAATAAATTTGTCTCTAAGAACTTTAAAATGAAAGATATGGATGAGGCATCCTATGAGATTGGAATTGAAATACCTTGTAATAGATTGCAAGGATTGTTAGAGTTGTCTCAGAAAGCATATTTATAAAGTTCTAGAGAGATTCAAGATGGAGAAGTGCTCTACAAGTGTTGTTCCCAAAGAGTGAATTGGAACGCAAACAAATGGAACAAATTCCTTATGCATTTATTATTGGGAGCTTAATATATGCTCATAATTATACCAAGCCAGACATTAGTTTTGTTGTCGGAATGATGGGTAGGTAACAAAATAATCTAGGAATGGATCAGTGGAAAGCCGTAATGAAAGTATTAAGATACCTACAAGGGATGAAAGATCATATGCTCACTTTTAGGAGGTTCGATCATCTTGAGGTGATAGGATATTCAGATTCAGATTTTGTTGGGTGTATGGATACTAGAAAATCCACGTATGGATACTTATTCCTATTAGCTAGAGGAGTAATATCATGGAAAAGTGCGAAGTAGTCTGTCATTATTGCATCCACTGTGGAAGTTGAGTTTGTGGCAGGCTTTGAGGCACTGTTCATGGATTATAGTTGCATAACTTTATTTTAGGACTTGGAATTATTGACAGTATTGCCAAGCAGCTAAAAATTTATTGTGATAATGCTGCAATAGTCTTCTTCTCTAAAAAACGACAAGTATTCAAAGGGTGCTAAACACATGAAATTGAAATACTTTGTCGTTAAAGAAGTTCAGAAACAAGGAGTGTCCATTGAGCACATTAGCACCAATTTTATGGTTACAAATCCATTAACTAAAGGGTTTCCACCAAAGACATTTAGTGAACATGTTGAAGAATGGGCATTATGGAAAACTATTATTGACATTATGTTTAAGTTTTCTGCTATTTATGTATTTGATACTTCAAAATCATTTATGTGTTGTTTTTGACATATTTATGCATCCTGTTTTCTTATGTTAGTATATACATGAATGAATTATATGGATATTAACAAGATTTGTTTATGAAAAGAAACATTATTGTTGGACCATTATGTTACCTCTCATTATTGATCATGTTAAGTATAGAACTTATATTATGATACATGGTAGGGATTGTGTCGATCTAATGACATACAACCACTATGATCCTTATAAGTTCTTGCTTAATGGTGATTTATGATTTGAACACTTTGAGTTAGGATTTAGCTTATTTTGCGCATTATATTTATCATTAAACCTAGAATTATATCACCCGAGCTAAGTGGGAGAATGTTGGATTTTATTCGTGGTCCACGTGATTAATAACCCATATGCATTAGGTTTAATAATTATTATATGCTAAATTCCCATTGGTCAATAAAAAGAGGTGTATTCTAATTACTGTGCACTTTGATGTAAGGTGATTAAAAGGAGCCCTAATTAGAAATAGGTCCTCTTTCTACCCCATAACTGAACGATAATTTTTATTCCATCAAGAACCATTAGAAAGCCTAAAGGATTAAGAGAGAGAAATCTATTCCAATCAATCTCTACACAAGAAAATCATAAATTAAGGTACGCTTCTAATCGATTCTTGTATTGTGAAAATCATATTGTTCTAAGATGCTTGGGATTAATGTTTATGCAAATTATTAGGGATTTAATTTGCATATAATAGATATAAAATCTTACACATATATCATTGGGAGAGACTAACCAGTCACTGGGTTTATCAATCTCTTTTTGTCATGTTCAATGTTACAAGTAAAGAGTATTGCCTCGGTAATATTATATGCTGCTGTGGGAGGTGGAATTCTGAAATGTGCCTCTAACTTATCAGACTTAGGTGGTTTGTCTTTTCTTGGCATACTAGTATCTGACATGTTATGAATTTTGAGTTATAATAACTATGTATTATGGCATGACCAAGCATGTGAAAGACCCCAACTCCTCGTTTGATGAAGCTAGCATGGAATGGAGACTGAGGATATTTCAAGTAGCTTGGTCAAACAAGGTAATGTTTTGGCAAGACTTTCACAATGATTACCTCATCAAGGGACCCTCGTCATATATCATCCTCGAAGATATCCCATTATGGGGCTTCTAGGCCTCTCAAGTCCATTTATGCTTCTTAAAATGGTGTCTAGTGTCATTTTCGAGGCTCAAAGATGAGAGCCAGATTTATTCCTCATAAGAAGTCCCCCAATTTTATTAAGATGAAGGTTAGGGCTAGTCATAGTAAGAGTAAGAAATTTCAAATCAAGACTGCCTTTAGGAGGTCTTTCTACTTGACGTTGAGCCTAGGGGATTTGAGCGAGACAAACTTTCGAGCGAAGTAGTTAGGAGGCTTCCTTGTAAATTTTGAAAGCATTTGAGCTTTCGTACAATGCTAGCTAATAGAGCTTCATTCTGCAAGGAACTTGTAAGGCAATTTTTGCCACATATCCCGCTTTAAACCTTAGCTTAATAACGCTTTAATGATGTCTCCTAGAAAATGTAACCTATGCCATTATTGTTTTGTGGCTATAATTTTTGGGCAATTACCAAGGCATTTGAAATTTAAATAGCTCCCTAATCCGTTCCAAATTTCTTTCTTCTACCTTAATTTTCCTTCTCTTTTATCAAGTTTATCTCTGTTAATTTCTCTATTTTTGCTAGTTATATTTTCATTCTATTAGAAACAACAAAATTTAATTTGTTTTCTTCACATTCATTGTATCTATTCACCAATGGCACCTAAATCATCGAAGAGCTCCACCAATTTTGTCAATAAGTGGACCTATATTATGCAAAGTTAGTCTAAAATCACATTGATTGCCACTAAGAACAATTTTTCTAGTTAGAGTGACAATTTAGTGGAGTGAGAGCATTTTAAGCTGAGAATACCTACAAATAATGAGTGGGTTTTGGTTGCCCCTGATTCTAAGGGTTTGGTGGAGAACACCAAGAATGAAAAGTCATTTATCGTGTTCTTTCACCATTTTGAACATGGCTTGAGGATGCCTCCTACAAAGTCCTCGCTATTTCAACCACTTTGATTTAACCCCATGATGCTTCATCCGAACTCTATCTATGATTTTCATTGGTTTGAAGTTGTCTGTTTTTCCATGGGCATAGTCCTGACTCCTATCTTATTCCAAATTTCTTCAAATTGGGCATTATTGAAGGGGGATGGTCTTTGTATGCTAAGAGGGGTCGCCATATTTTTATCAATAAGGAGACTAAAGTCTCTAACTGGAGGAGCAAGTTTGTGGTTATTGATGTGATTAGTGAGGACCCTAAGTTTCACATGGGCTATCCGGACCACTTTATGGTCATTAACCCAAAATTAGAGGATATTCCAGCTCTGAGCCATGTTGAGAATGTTGCTGTGAAGACACTCATGGCTGATAATTGAACTTATAGTATGAAGTTTATGGGCTTCATAGGCTAAGTAAGGTTAACGATAAGTTTTCTTATCCCTCACTTTCTCTTTTTATAGGCATAACCTTACTTTTAGCTGAACATCGTTTTTTTATGTTGTGACTATCTATAGAGGTGCAAAACAATAACCACTATGACACCATAAAGGAGCTGAAAGGAATCAAGCATATTGATATTGATATGGATGTCGAGCTTTCTACTATGGACAAAGTCACTAGTGAGATTAAGGCTTGCCATCTAGAGGATGATATCTTTGTCCCTAATCCTCGTCATCAACAACAATAAAGAAGTAAGAGTATGAAGACTCCTACTAGAAGGATCTGCAAGCCAATTGTTCCCTAAGTTGTTATTCAAGAGAAGGTCCCTCTAGTTAACAAGGGAAGGATTCAATGGTGTACAAAAAAAAACAAGAGGCCTCATCATTTGTCCCGTATAGTGAAGGGGTCCTACAATAATGATCTCATGTCGAGGCTTTTCCTGAGAGTCGAGCCCCTCCTGCTCTTAGGGTTTCTCTTACTTCTACCACTCTAACTATCCTAACTCTAAATGTTATGAGTTTAACCTCCACTATTACTACTCCAACCACTACTGCTACTTCTTAGAGTTAATTATCCATTGTTACTTTTTACGCTTAATGTTTTGCTTTTCTAGTTTTCTCATGTCTTTTATTTTAGGATCTCCTTATAGGCTCACTCCCCCTAACAGGATGACAATGGAACATATTAGGAATATTATGAGGAGGGGTTACAAGCACCTTCTTCCAGTTGAGGTGAAAATCCTACCTTAAAAGAAGCAAAAGATAACTGCTAAGAGGGATCCTGTAGATGAGCCTCCTGTTGAGGCAACAGTTGATGAAGAGGGAGATCAAACTATTCCCACCCAGATTGTGGCCTCCAGGGCAAGTACTAGTTAGGCTAGGGTAATTGATTTTGGCTCAAACTTTGAATTCGAAGAGCCCAAGTATTGGACTTTCATCTAGAGCAAAGATGAGGAAAAAATGATCATTCCTTGTCAAGCTTGAGAGGAAACATTAGCCTTGGCCTACATTTTGTGAGAGAAGGCACTCCTTCTAAGCCAGTCATGCGGTATGACATATTGTTTTACACGGCTAAGAGTCTTGTGAAAGCTTTTGGGGAGATTATAGAGCTCAATAAAGTTGATGAGCTTCTCTAATGTTCTTTGAACCTTGTTGTTGCTCTGACTTCCTTGCATGAGCTCTCTAGGATATGGCCGGTCACTACAGAGGCCTTGGTGATTAGATAAATCAAGGAGCATATGACAATAATATTTTTTTCTCCATGCTTTTCATTTTTGTCTTGCATGTTGATGAATTTAACTTCTTTTATTTATTTTTCTAAAGCTTGCAAGAGTGCTATCAAGTTTATAGTAGATTGTTGGCCAATGATGAGTACTATCCTATGGCTTGTGATATTTTTTTGAATCGCAACAGACAGCTCATCCAATACAAGGAGGAAATTTTAAGGCTCTGACAACTTAAATACCAGCTAGAAAATCAGACTGAGCAAGTAGACCTAGAAAGGCTTCGCTTGATAACTATCAATTAAGAGAGAAAGACTTTGGATGGGAAGGTAGGTACAAAATGAGTAAGGGTACTATCGCTACCCTAATCTAGCAGTTGAAAATGCTTGAGACCAAAACCAAAGAGAGTTAAGAGTATCTATCAACCATCATCAGAGCTAAAGGTAAGGCAAAAAGGACTTTAGATTTTCCTCACATAGAGGTCTTTAGATGATGTGCCTCGCTGAGAGGTGGTAGATAATATGCCTTGTTTATAGAGGAGTTTATATCCTCCTTACATAGAGGTCTTCAGATGATGTGCCTTAGGTCTTTCACCTATAGTTCACTAGGTCTTATATATCTCGCTGACTTTTGCCTAAAGTTCACTAGGTCTTATGGTACCTTGCCTTAACAAGGTCTTTCTACCTTGCAGTCTTTCACCTGGAGTTAACTAAGTTATATGTGCCTCAAAGACTTTCGCCTACAGTTCACTACATCTTATGGTGCCTTATTTTAATAAGGTCATTGAATAACAATATTCCTCATGGATAAAGTACTTTAGAAATCTGTCCCACTTGGAAGTCTTCCAATAATATGTTGGATCAATAAAGGACTTTATGTCACGACCCGGTTTCCCGAACCGCGACGGTTTTAGGGCACGGGAAATGCCAATGGCGACCGGCATCCGTAGAACCCAGTATCATTACACAATCTATCAACCTCAATATATTATTCATTTATTATAGTTACCATCCATTATATTATCCTGTTAATTATTCTGATAACCTGTCAATTATCCTGTCATCATAATGCAATTGGCTGTCACAATTATATATATATCATGCATCATATATGATCAATATAGTCCATTAATAACAAATATAGACAATGTTCATCTCCTAGCTACCCAATACATACCCATGGAGCAGCTAGATCATGAACACCAAAATAATATAGTACAGTAATCCAAAATAGAAATATACATCAGAAATCTGAAGCAGGAAATCCA
>CANXYC010324954.1:0-13397 GCA_948193065.1 Aleurites moluccanus | reverse complement strand
GATTCAATCAATCAATCAATCATTTCGGTTTCCAATCAATTCAATATTCAATATCAATAATGGCCATGCCATATACAATTTTCAATATCCAATCAAAATTCGGTATTAGAATAATTCGTAAGCAAAGCAAGGTTTGGTATTTTAGAACATTCGATATCAATGAAATAAAGATATATAACAATATACATTTATTAGATAAGAGAATAGGGTTACTCATTCAAAGGAAATCATAGGTATTTCCCAATAAAGGGTTCGACCCATTTGGGGTTTTTCCCAATGGTATCCAACAATCAATTTTATCAAATTGAGTAATTCAAATGATGCATGTAAAACTCACCTTAACTTTCCAACAATCAATTGCTTAGCCAATCTCACCAATTTCCTCAAAAAATCCACAACTTGGGTACTTTGAGGACTCAATCTCCACAATTTACAATTTCACATTAAGTTGTTCATCAATTTCATGTTCTCTTATACTCAATTAACTAATTCTATCATAAATTCATGAATCCCATTACTAATTCAACAATTCAATATTCAAAGTTTCACATAAGCCCTAGAGTTTAGGGATTTCCATTATTTAGAGTTAATCTAGCTAAAATAACTCTAAACCCATTTATTTTAACCCAAATACTATCTATTTAATCCATAAAAATTAACAAATGAACATATACCTCAAATGGTGCTCACGGCAGAAATTTTCCTTTGCTGCTGCTGCCTCCTTTTCCAGCCTCTCTTTCCACGATTTAAGGCTGAAGGAAGATGAACACAGGTATATATATATATATATATATATATATATATAATTTCAACAAATTTATTCCAGAAAAATTTGGTGAAAAAACGTGGAAATCGGGTGAAGAAGACGATGAACAGTAGTCGTGCTTTGGGAGAAGAAAGGACGAACGCAGTGATGATAAAAAGAAAAAAAAATAACATAACGTTTTTAAGTATCATTTACTGCCTCTCTTAAATAGGCTACTACCTATTTGTTAAAGTCCCGTTACTGTGCACTAATGAAACCCACCTCGCCAAAATTCAATTGGCTGGTCCAGCTCGCCGCTTGCCGGCTCACCAGACCCAGCTTACCATTCTCAGTTCACCAATGCCTCTTCGCATCGCCGACTCGCTTTTGCCAGTTCGCATATGTCGGCTCAGCAATGCCTCTTCCCATTGACGGCTCGCATATGCCTCTTCGCATATGCCATCTCGCACTTACCTCTTCGCCTTTCCTCTTCACAATGCCGGTTTGCACTTCCCTCTTCACGAGGCTAACTCGACAAGGCCTCTTCGCAAGACCAGCTCGGCATTGCTGCTTCACGAGGCCAGCTCGTCAACGCCGGCTGCAAACCCTTAACCCGGTTTCCACGAATTCGCTACTGCCTTAAATTTCTCAATTCCTTAACACTTAACATTTCTCATGCAAATTTCAATAACTCAACCATTATTTCTCACAAAATTTTCCATACTCATTTCCTATCATTATCCAAAATAATTAATAAGTAAATATTTATACTTATCTCAAAATTAATTAATTAAGCCAAAATAAAATAAATTTGTACACATAAATATATATATATATATATACACACCAAGATTGTTTAGGAAAAATGATGGGTGTTACATACACCTTCGAGGGGTAATTTTCAATGTCCTACTTATGGGAAGAGGCATTTAGGATCATGTCATGTTGAGATAGGGGCTTGTTTCTACTGTAGATAGCTTGGATATTTTGTGAAAGATTGCCCACGGACAGTGACTACTTTGAGACCACCAGCTTCACAGTCTACAGTTCAGATAAAGAAAGTGGGAAGTAGTAGTGCTTAAGCTAGGGTAGGTCGAGGTTATAGCAGAGGTACAGAAGTGGGCCGAGGATCAGGTTCATCTATAATTTAAGCTCCAGGTCAGTCTTCTTTGGGTAAAGGAAGAGGGAGAGTTTTTGCACTCAATCAACGGAGAGGCCCAAGCCTCTAATGCAATTGTCACAGTTATTCTTTCTATTCAAGCTCAGAATGCAAGAGTATTGTTTGATTCAGAAGCATCTCATTATTTCATTACATCTCGCTTTGCTAAGAAGTTATGCATGTTGTGTGAGTTGCTTGATGATGTGACAGTTGTATCTACTCCCTTAGAGGAGGAGATTGAGGTCTGAAATTTCTATCATGTATGTATTGTTAGTATTGATGGAAAGAGTTTGGAGGTAGACCTGATGGAATTGCTGGTATTAGAGTTCGATGTTATCTTGGGTATGGATTGGTTATCCAAGTATTTTGCAACCATAGATTGCAATCGAAAAAAGATAGTCTTCAAACCACTTAAGGGTGAGGAGTTTGAGTTTCAAAGGGAAATGAGTGAAGTACCCTACAATGTGATATCCGCCATTAGGGCGAGGAGGATGCTAAGAAAGGGTTGCCAAGGTTACTTGGCATATGTTCGTGATACTCAGAGGGAAGTGAAGGGATTATTGCAGATTCTAATTATGAGTGAGTATCTAGATGTTTTTCCTGAAGAATTGTCAGGTTTGTCGCCGGAGAGGAAGATTGAATTCAATATTAAGTTATTACCTAAAACGAATTTGATCTCCATACCTCCATATCGCATGGCACCAACAAAATTGAGAGAGCTGAAGATGCAACTACAGGATTTGCTTGACAAAAGGTTCATTAGACCTAGTAGTTCACTATAAGGTGCACAAATATTATTTGTCAGGAAAAATGATGGTTCTATACGATTATGCATTGATTATCGACAACTTAATAAGGTGACTATTCTGAATAAGTATCCATTTCCCAGGATTGATGATTTGTTTGATTAGTTACAAGGGACAAGTTATTTTTCTAAGATCGAATTGAGGTTGGGTTATCACCAGTTGAGGATTCAGAAGGAAGATGTGTTTAAGACAGCATTTTGGACGAGATATGGTCACTACGAGTTCTTGGTGTTGCCATTTGGCTTAACAAATGCACCAGCTGTATTTATAGATTTGATGAATAAGGTGTTCAAGCCATTTATGGACAAGTTTGTCATTGTATTAATCATTACATCCTTGTGTATTCCAAAAGTAAGGAAGAGCATGAAGAACATCTTCATATTGTATTGCAGACTTTAAGAGAGCATCAGTTGTTTGCTAAGTTCTCCAAATGTGAGTTTTGGTTGGATAGTGTTTGCTTCTAGGGGCATGTGATAAGCAAGGAAGGACTTAAGGTCGATCCAAGGAAAGTGGATGCAATGTTTAATTGGCCTAGACCTACGAATGTGTCAGAGATTCAGAGTTTTTTAGGTTTGGTAGGCTATTATGAGAGATTGGTGTAGGATTTCTCTAAGATTGCAGCTCCATTGTCCAGGCTCACTCAAAAGTAGATGAAGTTTGTATAGACAAATGACTATGAAGGAAGCTTTCATAGGCTTAAGACTTATCTCATGACCACACCTATCCTAGCTTTACCTTCTGATAATGAAGGATATATTATGTATTGTGATGCTTCTAGAATGGGGCTTGGGTGTGTGTTGATACAGAATGGAAAGGTAATAGCTTATGCTTCTAGGTAGTTAAGGAAGCATGAGATGAATTACCCAACTCATGATATGGAGACGGCAACTGTGGTTTTTGCATTAAAGATATAGAGACATTATTTATATGGAAAGAAGTGCAAGATCTTTACTGACCACAATAGTTTGAAGTACATCTTTCAGCAAAAGGATTTGAACCTTAGGCAAAGGTGATGGATGGAGTTGCTTAAGGATTATGATTGCGATATATTGTATCACCCTGGAAAGGCGAATGTGGTAGCAGATGCTTTGAGTAGAAAGTCTGTGGGAAGTGTAGCTCACATTCAAGTGCATAGAAGGTCATTGATCAAAGAGTTACATGGATTGCATGATTTGGGGATTTGATTTGGCTTATCAGATATGGGAGTGCTTTTAGCACATTTTCAAGTTATGCCAATTCTCATTGATCAGATCAAAAAAGCACGGGATAAATATCCTAGATTAGTTAAGCTTAAGGGTGATGTAGAAGCTGAGAAAGCTCAAGGATTTGTTGTTGTGGATGGTGTTGTGAAGCATGGTGGCCGTTTATGTGTCCTTGACATGAATGGATTGAGAGAGTCGATATTGAAGGAGGCACATCAAGTTACTTATAATATGCATCCAGGTGCAACTAAGATGTATCACGACATCAAGAGATTGTATTGGTGGAATGGAATGAAGAAGGATGTAGCGGAGTTTGTGGCAAGATGTTTGACTTGCCAGCAAGTGAAGATTGAACATCAAAAGCCTTCTGGATTGCTTCAATAGCTATCATTGCCAGAATGGAAATGGGAGAGAGTTACTATAGATTTTGTGGTTGGATTACCAAAGACTTCAAGAGGTTATGACTCGATATGGGTGATAGTTGATAGATTGACTAAGTCTTCTCACTTTCTATCAGTTAAGACTACATATTCGGCTTCTTAATATGCCCAATTGTATATTTATGAGGTAGTGAGATTGCATGGGGTTCCAGTCTCGATCATATCGGATAGAGGCACTCAGTTTACATCGAGATTTTGGAAGAAACTTTAAGAGTCTTTGGGCACTCAATTAGACTTTAACACAACTTTCCATCCTCAGACTGATGGACAATCATAAAGGACTATACAGACTCTAGAGGACATGCTAAGGATTTGCATTCTAGACTTTGGAGGTAATTAGGACAAGTACTTACCTTTGATTGAGTTCACCTACAACAACAGCTACCATTCGACCATTCAGATGGCACCTTATGAGGCTTTGTATGATAGGAAGTGTAGATCTCCTTTATGTTGGGATGAAATATGTGAGAAGAGCATTGAAGGTCCTGAGTTGATTAAGTTTACAGTAAAGAAAGTGCCAGTCATTAAGGAGAGATTGAAGATGACTTTCAGTCGCCACAAGAGTTTTATCGATCCAAAGAGAAAGGATGTTTAGTTTTCTATTAGAGACATGGTTTTCTTAAAGGTCTCACCAAAAAAAGAAGTCCTAAGATTTGGTAAGAATGGTAAGTTATCTCCAATGTACATTGGGCCATTTGAGATATTAGATAAGGTTGAGAGAGTTTCTTATCGGTTAGCGTTACCGTCCAATCTTGATATTGTGCATCTAGTGTTTCATATTTTGATGCTTCAAAAATATATATTCGACCCTTCGCATGTGCTTCAAGTTCAATCATTAGATCTTGATCTGGATTTGTCTTATGAGGAAGTTTCAACGGCCATTATCAATAGATCGGTTAGAAGACTTCGGAACAAGGAGATTCCAATGGTTAAGTTTTTGTGAAAGAACCAAGCCATAGAGGAATGCACTTAGGAGACTGAGCAGAGCATACAGGCGAAGTATCCCTATTTGTTTCAAACTTAAGGTAAATTCTTAAAATTCAAGGACGAATTTTCTTTAAGGAGGGGGGGAGGGGGAGGGGAGAATGTAACACCCAAGATTTTGATTTGCATGGTTGTATGAGGTTATCGATAGTCCCATGGTTATAGATTGTATTGATTTTGGTTATAGATTGTATTGATTGATTGTTATAGAACTGTTTGTTTATTATAGAATTGTTTCTTTGTTATAGATATTGTTTAGAGTGTGTAAGCTGATCTTAGAGTTATTTTGGTGAGTATTAGAATGGTCTTGAGAAGTGATTGCCTTGATGAAATTGAATCTATTGTTTTTATGGGCGTGAACTCTTTTCATGGCCATGAATTTGCTTTCTTTCACGGGCGTGAACCCTTATCACGGCCGTTACTTTGCTCTTTGTCTAAATATGAGAAATTGATCTTTTATTGTTCACGGGCATGAATATATCCTTCACAGGCATGAATATATCCTTCACAAGCATGAAACATATTATTCATGGGCGTGAGACTTCGGGCTCTATAAATAGAAGTCATTTTCAGATTTTTGAAAACCGAAATCATAAATTTCTTCTTCTTCTCATTTCTTCTCCATTGCTTAACTAATTTTCCCTATTATCCTTTGATCACTCAAATAACTATTTTCTTCAAGATTCTTCATGGGAAATACATTTTAAGACATCAAATCACTTCAAGAGCTTCTCTTCTCAAGAAATTTCTTGTTAGGATTTTGAAAGTAAATCCTAAATCTTTGCTTTTATAGTTATTTATGGATTATGACATTATTAGATTAATTGTTTATGGGTTGTAAGTGGTCTTTTATGAGCATTTATTGCAATTGATTATGGTTGTGTATGGGAGTTATGAGATTTAATGGTTTTATGTGAATAGTGTGGTGAATAGTAACTCTTCATTTAATGGTTTAACTGGTATTAGAAATCATTCTATTGAGTACTAAAAGGTATAGAATCCTAGAATTCTTTGTGTTTTGATTTTGGGGAAGGAAATCCTAATTGACCCATTTTTGAGAATTTGTTATTTTAGACTTGGTGAACCCAATGACTTAAGGATTGTTGATTGTGGTGATAGTTGAGGTTTTTACTTGAGATTTGAGGTAAGTTATGGAATAGATTATTTTTTGTTATGAAATCCACATTTGTTAATATTGTTCTTGAATGAAGTTTAATCATTGTTCTTAGACTAAATTTCATATTGAATGTTATTATTTTTGATATTGTAATATCATTGGGCCTTAGGCCATCATTGAAATGTATTCTCTTTGAAAGACTATTTGGGTCAATGCAATTATTGAAAACCTATTGAATATTGTTAATGATATTGATAAGGTGAGGTCTCTATACCCACCCATTGTTCATTGTATAGATTGTATGGCTATTGATGATTTAGAACGCCCTCTCAATGAGGGAGAAATCATTGGATTGTGTGCACCAGTAACCTAGTTGATAAGGTCAAATTGTATCAGTGGCTTTACCTAGAGGAGGCCTATCAGCCCTGGGACATATGTTCTAATCAAGCATTGATAGGCCCTGGGACGTATGTTCTTATCAAGCATACATATGGTATGAGATCATAATATCTCGATGGATAGATGGTATGGATTAATGGTTGTTCTATCGTCACATTGATGGGTGCCATTTCTTTGTAGGTGCACACACACACACACATATATATATATATTGAATTCGATCTATTCTTGATCAATCGTAAAACCTTAAGTATTATTGTATCTCCATAACTTATTGAGTTTTCAACTCATTCTTTTCTTCTATTGCGGATTTCAGGTACTAAAGAACCTATTGTGTCATGACCCACTTTTGGTCCGCGATGGTCCAAGGGCACAGGTAGACCTAAGGTCACCGAAAACCTGTAGAACCCATGAACAATCCATTTATCAATCATTCAATCAATCTTAACTCATTCATTAATGCTCAAATTCTATTTATTACTCGTTAATTTTACATAAATTTTGCCAGAGTTTCCTTTTTAATTTTAATGCTATTCCAGACCAGAACCGGGTCTTTCAAAAATTAAATAGCCTACACAAGAATTATTTTTACTCTCCCAATAATTTGGCATCCTTATATCCTCAACTTCACAGTTTCACAGAGATACATAGCACTTTTATTTCTTTCATAACATGTAAATTTCATTTTAGCTTTTTTCGTTTCATTGTCATTATCACTTCACTATCATTATCATTATCAATCATTAAGCATTACACATTACAGTTGAATGCCACTGAAACACCAGTTATTTCAATGTTCATATATCATTATAGTACTTAATCACCTAATTACACATAGTACTATGGAGCTCTATGAGTTGACACTTATAACCTTTAGAGAATAAAATTATAGCTCGATGTACTTGACATCCCAAGTTGGAAAAGAAATTGACTTGGAATCAACTTCCTCTATCTCATCCTTGTAAAAATTATAAACCACTATTTGGTGAGTATAAAATACTCAGTGAGCATGTATACATCATTAAATATGAGATATAAGCATATGATAACAAAGGATAATAATTGTAGTCAACTATCAATAATTACAATGAATGGATATCAATATATCCATTTTTACATGTCAAGGTTAATTAATTTGTACACCAAATGTCTTTGGAAGTTTGGAACAGGAAACAATCAAATCGATGATAAACAATAATCGATGAAAGAATGGCCATCAAGGGTAAGCAATAAGATATGAGTTTGGAATCAATGTACCAGTAAACAATACTCGTATCATGTAGATAAGACAGATAAAGGGCCATGAAACTCGTATCGCATGTATCAATCACGTATTAATATACATAAGACAGATCAGGTCTTATGGCTAGGACAATTAACCCTTCCCCGCTAGGGTATCACATATAGTCAATGAATACATTGCCAACGGTATGTACCCACTACCCAGTCGAGAGGCAGCTCTGTCAAATCTCATGTAAATAGGCCAATAGAAATCAAAAACAATATCAAGTATTCATTAGGAATATTACGATACATTGGCTTTCAATCAATACACACGGGCTTACTTGTCAATTAATATCAATACATTTCATTAATCATGTATCAGTTTCTTTTCTTGATACAAAGGTAGCAATTAACAATAAATATCATGGTATACGATTAAACATTTGGTGTATTCTTTTAGAAGTAATTTGGATACATGACCAATAAAGAACAATAGACATTTCAATATCAATAACAATTAATGAATATGGATGATTTCAATCTTTGAGAATGATTAAAGAATGATCAATAATAGCAAAGTGACATTTTAATCAAGAAGGAAACATGTTCTTCGGGTCAACAAAATCAAGGCATGAATATGATGTATACATTACTCACCTTAACTTATGATTTGAATATTTTCCTTTTCCTTTATCATTGATTCTTTGCCTTATCTATTATGGTACCCATCACGTCTCTTATTCATTCTCGACTCTACATATCCAATTAATTTTCATTTAGATACTATTTAATATAGAATTACATTACTTATACTTATATTAAAGAAAATTACTTAAATTTCCAAGTTTTAGGTTTTTCTGTGCGAAATTCCTTACTGGCAGCCTGTATTCCAATACCTATATATTTTTCTACACTTATCCAATTTCTTCAATTCTTATTCCAACTTAAACTAGACATATCAAGCTCTAACATATCCAAAATTCACCTTATTCCTATTACTATACAATTTATAGTGTTAATTTAAACTTAGACTTATAACCAGCTCTACTACCCTGCATTCTGTTTGCAATACTATTCTGGCAGTCTGTACTATTTTATCACATAACTCAATCTATACTCATCCAATTACTATAATTATTTTTCCTATTGAAAATAGACAAATAACATTATAACATATCCAAATTTTAGAATTTTTGGATCACTGAACAATTATTAGTGAATTTCCAAAATCAAACTATGGCCCTGAAATCCTTGTCCGAACAAACCCTATTATCATGCCTATAATTAATTTTGTACTCATCCAATTACAAATTTATATAAATGAACATCTTTCATATTTAATAATTTCTCTAATTAAGACTTTAAGGTCCTCATATCTATAGAACATAGTAGCCTATGTTCTGTTTATCAGTCAATCCGAGTAGATTATACTCATGACCTAATATCTCATAAACCACAAATCCAATTGAAAAAATCTTTTACATTATTATAGATAAGACATAAATGAATACTTTTTATATTGAACACTTCTTTTAATTCTGTCTCTAACGATCTGTACAGTAAAAACACAATAGTATTTTCTAGAAAATCTAATTTCAGGTTAGTCACAGTTTTTACTCAACAACTCTTTCCTCACTTAGAATTTTCCAAATTCCTTTTATAGAAATCTAATAACATATTTATCTACAACTTTTATGTTTTAACCATCTTCTAATTCAGTCATTAAAATTTCAGAATATTAGCCACAAGTTACTGCCTTAAAAATAGATTTCATAAATTATATAAACCCTAACTCATTCTTTACATTTTTAACTTAATTACCTCAATTATTTGCCAAATCATGCTATAGAACTCTTAAATAAAATTAAAAATGATAAGTTTATAATCATTACCTTGCACTTAGATGATTTCTTTTCCTTCTCTTTTTCTTTCCCAAAATAGCTTAACATAATCTCCATCAATTTCCTCTTCTCCCTCTTCTTTCTCTCATCTCTTCCTATCTAATTTTAGTTGATTTTGGGAAAATTATTTCCTTTCCCTCTCCTTATTGTTCCCTCATTATGGACTTATAAATGCCTTAATAAAATCTAACAACTTTTGTCAAGTTTTGTGTAGGAAAATTAAGAATTTCTAGAATAAGGTGAGTTGCTAGCTTAATATGTTGACAAGTGTTCTTTCTTAACTTAATAAGTTTCTTACATATATATATATATATATATATATATATATATATATATATATATATATATATAATCACTTGGCTATTTTTTCTCTTCAATGGCCGGCCCTCCAAGCTTCTTAACAATTGAATTCCATTTAGCTATTTAATATATATACTTTTGATAGTCAACTTAAGATAAACTTAATAAATTTTAGTTTTTTTAACGATTAACAAGTGTAAAGTTACCTATTTCTTTAACATAAATTCTTTACCTAATAAAACAATTTACTTTCTATTCATGAATCATGTTGGCCGGTCACCTAGCTCCCTTCTAGAAAGGGTGAGTCCCACGACTTTGTTTAATTGTACTTTGGCCTAAAAAATTTCTTATTTGCATTTTTAACTCCAAAACTTTCTGTAATTTATTCTGTCTATTCTGTGTAGATTCAACCTCAAGTGTGGAGAGTGAAATACCTTATTTTAAGTTGTTCTATCATTTAAAAATAGTTATGAGTTATTTCTGGATCCCAGACAGTGGATTTCCAAAATTACCTCCAAAGTTGCCATAAATTATGATTTTGCTAATATTCTTATTTTCAATATTCCAAAATATTTTTCAACTCTTTATTTTCACCATAATTTCACATAAAATTAACTTATTTAATCCCTCCAAGTCTAGATCAAAAATTCTTAAATTTGTCAGACTGCTATTTCCTCAGCAATGAAATTAACACCGGCATTATCCGGGACAGTATCTCAAAAGTGGCTCGGTTGAGTCTCAAAAATTCTTGAATATTACTCTTTATCATTCTTTTTATATTTCAATAATCGATTGAGTATATTCATACTTCAATTAATGCTTCATCAATCACTGTAATTCACTATATCTATGTATTATTTACTATTTTATCTCACTATCTTCTGTTCTGTTTGCTGGGATATTACATATTGACAAGATAGACAGAGCTTCTTTATTATTTTCTCTCTCCAAGAAGCTAATGTATGGATTCGATAATCATTTGATGTTTTGTATTATTTTGGAATTCTAATCATAGTAGTTATGTAGATTGAATTGTATTAGATTGAGATATGATTGAACTTATTGGTAATCCTTATTCCTTATTGATAATGGTATTTTGTCTTTTGATCGATAAGGAATAAGTGTTATTGTATTGATGGAGTATCTATATATTGAAGTATATTGCATGGTTGTAAAATATTATTGATGATTGTTAATTCAGGTTTGGGTTCTACGGGCTTATGGTGGCCTTAAGCCTACCCTTGCCATAGGAGCATCACACTTTTGGTTTTGGGATATGACAATAACTTATCTGTCAATCCTTAAATTTTACTATATATGCTAACTCTTACAATATTCCATATATTTCGTAATTTAATTTCCTTTTTCTCAACTTAAATAGTTTAACCCTGATTACGTCTGAATATTGAACACCAATTACTTTTTACTAATTTACATATTAACCTCAATCAATATTTGATTCTTTAGTTCAACACTATTTTTCATATATATGACTTCATTAACTATGATTTTTGATCCATTGCTCATTTATTCCTTAATATTAACCTATCAAACTTTGAAACTCATTATTAAATCATCATTGTTCACTTATTAAACACATTCTCTGATTTATGATCATTCCCTTTACGAACATCCTTACATTCTCAACACTCTTTCTATTCCTGACATTCAATTAATGATTTATCATTCAATCTATCCATTAACTTTAATCACCCTCAATTCTTTTATTTAATAAATTCATTCAACACACACAACTTCTTTTAAATGTTAACTCACATACCTTATTTTACTTATACCTCATATTATCTCTTTTAATTCTCAGAACTCATCATCCATTACTTACTGTTTATATACGAGCATGTTTCACATCATTGCCTAGAACATTATTTATTATTCATTGTTATCTCTATATTCATATAATCAACGCTCATTAACTAATATTGATTCTAAACAAATCTCTCATATCATACTTCTCTAAAAGTCTCATTCCATATCATATATAAAATATCATATTCCAGAAAAATCACATAGTTCGATTTATTCTTTTTCCTTAGTTTTCACATTCATCATTAAACATTATTTTACAATTTTACTCTCTTAAAATGCATTTAACCTTATTGTTACCTTGACCTTATCTTAGTATCTAATAAATCAACATTACTGAAAGGATACCATCAATATTATCTGTTCTCATTCTTAAAAGAGTCTTTGAGCTCATTTTACTAACAAAAAATATAACATTTACATATAATTATACTAACAATAGTAACAAATCAGCATAAGGAGAACGTTAGATTAGAGACAAAAGAGACTCAACAAGACAAAAAGGAATCCTATACTCCGCATGTTATAAGAACTTAGACCATCTAGAATTTTCAACTTCAAATATACTGAAGGTCGCAGGACCTTTGCTATGATACCACCTTTGTCATGACCCAACCCTATTGGCCATGTGACCGGCACTAAGGATCGGGAAAGCATAAGGCTTTTGGAATCCTTAGTAAGCCTGAATTACCACTGAACAACAAAACTGTAATATGATAACAGTAATTGTCACAAACAAGGACTATGAGCCCACCTGCCAAACATAATCTCCATAATTTAACATCATTACTTAGCCACTCAGGGCTGACATCATACACTTAACATCATCAATGTAACACCTTAACCAAAAGCTAACCCAAACCATTAGAGGGGCAATAGAGAGGGAAATTTTTTCATTCTTTTTGCATTATTAATGATGTGTATTTATGCATGAAATTGATGATTATGCATGTTATTTGAATTAGTTTTAGGCATATGAGTAGTCCAGGGGCTGCTAGGACTTAATCGAAAAATTTTAAAATTTTGGTGAACTGTGGGCAAAATGGTCATTTTTCGCCCGTCGGAATTTTATGGATTTAATATCATATTTAAAAGGAGAAAAGAATTTAAAGACTTGAAAATTGCATTATTTAATTGATTCGAGTATTAGTTAGAGAAATAATCCCGGTTGAAAAATTTTTATCGGCACGTTGCTCGATTTCGGTGTTTCGGTTGCACTAAGGGTATTTTGGTCATTTCCTTTATAATATGGAATTATTGAGTGTGTGCAACCTTATGGTATTAGTTTAGGCTTGA